>JAULBM010029374.1:0-11104 GCA_032357055.1 Geukensia granosissima
TAAAATTAGAATGTAAAAAGAAAAGTGTGGGTTAATGGGCAAAATTTTTTAATGCACTTAAATGGATGAAACCAGAGTATTCCGAAAATCTGACAAAAAATCAAAAAGATGAGCAGTGAACATCCTTAATTTTACTTATTAAACCATTAATTGTGATATCAACTAAGAAAAAGCAGGAAAAAAGTGAAGTTCCAGAATATGGACAAAGCATTTGAATTAATTAATTTTAACAATTTATAAAGCAACCAGTAAAGTAAATTTTCTTTATTGCTTAGAATAAAAAACAGACAATATTTATAATGGAGGACAAACTCTTTATTTTTTTTAACTGTGGAACACTTATCCAGAATTCTTGGTTCCACTTCTGTAAACAATTTACATGTAGTTCTACCATCTACACATTTGAAATGAAAAATATTTTTAAGTAAATATAATGATACAAGTTTCAAGTGGCAGAAGTGGATTGATTATATGGAGATTATCAGATTAAAACTTATTGTGACCATGTCTTAGTCTAGGCACACCCAGTTTGATGAAATTTACAAAGTAACATCTCTTTGAGTGGTAGTAGAGACAATCGAATATTGGATGAATTTAAATGTTCTTCAGATATAATCTTAAATCAATGTTATAGTTTGAAATATTATAAAGATAAGATCAGAGTCTTTTAATCATTGAAATCCATAAAATTGTGTTATGGGATCAAATGGGATGTCTAGTAAGATTTTATTGTTATATATGATAAGACATTGCTTTAAACATTTTCTTAATCTTTCAAAGTTGTAATAGGAGAAATAAAGAAAAATAGTACTGAAGATGTTTTCATTATTATTTATACTCCATATTAACAGAAAAGACTAGGTAAATGTCAAGGTAATTTCACCATATCTCAACAAAAAGCTTGGAAAAATTCCAGAGGTCACCATAAGGTCTTCAACAGGACGGAATCCCTCTCCTTGTGTCAATCTCTTTTTCTTACTCTCAGATGTTATAAATTAAGGTTCATTTTACCTAGCTCTGAAATTGTAGTTCTTTATGGTTTTGTTCCCCTTAATATTACATTTTGGCATATCATAAACTAATTCTTCCAAAAAATATTTTGAAGTGTTCAATAACCATAAAGACTTACCATTCCACTGATACATTACACCTTACTGGGTCTCATGATCTGACAGTTGTTTATCAAATGAATCATAAGATATTAAAAATAGATTTAACTGTTTTACTTGCAATAGCATTTCCTATTCATTAGATTGAGCATTTCTAGGAATAATTGAAGTTCCAATGGCTTGTAAAATCTTCTATTTCTGTTAATTTGAAGTAAATTATAAACATAAATAATACAGATATTGGTATTGAGAAAGAAATCATGAACATGATGAAATAAAGACAAAAGGGCACAAGTCAATAAAGAAGCAATCTTGCAAACAAGACAGAAAAGTATCTTTATTGCAGTCTCAATAAAAAATCTAACACTCACTGAAAATTGAGGTCAAAAATGTTACTTTTACTTAACACCTGCTCCATTAGTGGTTGCCCGTTTTATTATCAAATCTGTAATATAGCTTCCTGACAATAATCTTGAATCTTGATCCACTCCTGGTTTTAACACAGACCCTTTACTGTTTACAAACTTCACTTTAATTGGGGGCTTTAAAAAGCAATACAGAGTTGAGTGATTCTCCTATTTTTGGTTGATTGATTTATGATGAATGAACCTTGCACAAGATCAACTAGCTTATGATATTTATAGAGTCTTACAAAATCGACAGTTTGCAGAAAGCACTTTTCTGGACTTACCTTCTCTAGACACGCTAGGGGCCAAAAATAAAAGATCAATCACACTTCAGGAATGGATTTCGCCAACTATGACTGCTGCTTGGTTTCGCCACTGCATTTTGAAGTTCTAGTTTTGTGAGGTAGCTTGTTTGGGAAATATTCACACAAGGAACAAGTCTTAGACATGCGTTGAGTGATAGATTTTCTGGGGATCTGACATCACAACGCACAAACCTGATAGTGCAGTGGCGACACCATACGGGAGTGATCGGTGGGCATAATCCATTAAATATCATTTTTGCATAATTTTGAAAGAGGACAGAAAGGTTTCATAGAAAAATATTTTAAAGTGACAATTTTATAGCCAAAATAAAACTTTATTTTCCTCAAAACGGGTAATGGGTTCAGGTTCTTGTATATTGCAGTGGCTTAATCTAGGTAATATTGAAAAATAACAGTGAATCTGGTACTGTTGTCAAGTGATTGTTTACAAATAAAGTTTATACAGTTAAATATTAAATAAACTTGAGAATATTTCCACATTTGAAAAATTGTAAAAAGCCGGTGAAGTCTGAAATGTGTAAACAGAAGCAGCTGCTGTTGAAATAATGACTCCTATGTTGCTGAAAATCTTACCTAAATCTAAGCTTGAAATGTAGTTGAGGATTGTCTCATTTATACATAATTGTTATATCAGAATTAGCATTCATGAAGAAAGATAAGCATAATCTTTTTCAGATTTACTCAAGCATAAAATATAGGTCACAATTATCGTAAACAATGGACAGATTCAGAAATTCAACTTCCGTCCTCGTAAAATGCTTTGCGCAATCTCAGCGTCCTCGGAAATGACGTATTGACCAATGAAATTCAACCAGAACAATGACGTTCCCAGAATTCCGTTGCATTTCTGAAATGCTAAATTTAATGTTTAAACTGAAATAAAAATTTAAGAACTATTATGATCCTAAATGGCATTGCTGTATGTACTCAATAGAAAAAATGATTTGAAGATGAGAATAACAAGTATTTATTCACAACTCAACCAAATCAATAAAAGAACCACAGCAGGGACACATATATGTCTCTGGACACAGTATTCGACACAGTATTTCAAGATAATACTGACAAAAACCTTAAGATAGTCTTCAATGGTCAGTTTAAACGGTTTTACTAAAGGACTCATCCTGTAAAGTGGTTTTTAAATAATTATGTAAATTTAATTTCCAGCATATATTCCAATACCTTAAAATATTAATAGCGTACAACTCAAGCGGAAAGTGTTTTACAACCTCCATACAGCACAAGAGAAACATTTCTGTGATATTTTTATAAGAAAACATGGAATAAATGCCAGAAAGACAGGATCCACATCTTGCATACTTCTATAACACAATAATCAAAAGCCAAGTTTAACTCCATGTAACGTGCATTTTTTACCAGACACGCTTGCTTAGAACAATTTGATTAATCTGTTAGAAGAGCATCACAAATGAAAATTGCACCGCCGCTAGAAGGTGGTGACTTCAATCTACCAGGTTGGAACTGGACAAAACCTTGAAACCAAAGTCCACTCACTAAAAAAAACCCAAAACTTTTGGAAACACCTGATACTGACTAAGTTCAATTGATAAGCCAACCAACAAGGAAAGACAATACACTTGATCACATGATAACAAACCTGCCTAATCAAGTTCCTCGTACTGAAATATTGCCCGGTGTATCCGATCATGACATAGTCTTTATAGAATTTAATACAACACCAACAAAACTAAAACAAACACCTCGAAATGTACCAATTTATAGCAAAGCAAACCCGGAAGACATTAAATCAGAGGCACAAAACCTACATGAGAACATGAAACGTAACATTGAAATTTTAACAGTAGAAGAATTATGGCTCGAATTTAAAACCATATGATAGAAAAACATGTCCCACACAAAATAATTGTGAAAAGACATTAACTCCCACGGATAACACCACAACTACGGAAACTAATGATATTACGAGGCAGAATGCACAAGAAAATGTAAAAATCTGGCAGAAAATATCCAAAAGAGCGGTACAAGAAAGAAATTGAAACATCACAAACAAAAACTATTCAGACAATCGTATAGGCATTACAACGAAGACATTGTTATCCCTAAACAAAATGAAAAATGCAAGAAAACAGACTATGTAGGAGTTGGGCCACTAAATAACAATAACCAACTCATTACAAATGAAAGAAAGAAAGTAGATGCGCTTAACAATTCATTTCAATCGGTCTTCAATTATTGAAGACATTAAATTTACAGTCTCAGGTATCACAAAACGACTAAAAATCTGAATCCATCTAAAGCCTGTGGACCTGGGGCCGTATTAATAAAACTACTTAAGTAAAAATTTTGCTAAAGAAACACTTTAGTTAAGGAAACTCCGCACATTAAACTTAAGTGGTATTTATAAAACATCTTAACTTAGTATTTCCTAGGGAAAATCTTAGATTAAGGAAACTCCGCCCACAATACTTAAGTGGTATTCATAAAGCCACTTAAACTAAGTTTTTCACTTAAGTTTACCCTTAATTTTAAGGTAGCTAGGTACCTACCTTAAATGTAACGAAGAATATTTATTTCAAGTAAAACAATGTCTACAATTCAAAAAATATATCAGCTGCAATTAATACATTTCATACCTGGAAAAACGACCAAATTTTGATAAATAGGGAGTTATTTTTGTCTTCTTTGTTGATTTACTCCACGAAAAACTACATTGGTCAAAATAGCGATCGTGAGATCATATGCAAGCGTGCATCTTTATCGTAAAACATTTTCATGGTCATTTCGTTTAACTTTTGGTGCAAAATTAAACCAAAAAAGCATATTTCTATACATTACCCCCCAACTTTGGCCGATTACTGATGCGCTATATTATCTGTTTTTGACATTTTGTGGATATCAAAAAAAAAAAAAAAACGATGTTTGTTGGATGTAATATGAAAGTCGTTCTGCGTTAGTATAAATGTCACACTCCTCTCTCTACAAAACTTCAAAATGTCTTTTAAATTTCCTCTACTTGCAAGGGCTAAATTTCCCCGCCCTACACAAACGATCACAATTTCGAATTTTGGAGCCTGACCTAAGGCCTGCATGTCCATCCCCTTTTAATTTACCGTTAAACTTAATCTCATCGTGAACATGGCTGATATTAAAATACCTACTGTAGTATTTTTTAAATATCGCGACGTAACTTAGTATGTGTTTTTAAAGACATGGGCCCGTATTCATAAACAATCTTAACTTAAGTGTTCATTTGACTAAGATTTTCCTAAGGATTCTCTTAGTTAAGGATAAAATCTTAGTGGTAAAAAGAATTCGAAGATACCAAAGGGGCAGACAGAAATCGTTAAGTCGAGGACAGACAAAGACCATGGCCAACAAAATGAAACGTATTCATAAAGCATCTTAAGTTCTCCCTTAAGTAAGGAATACTTAAGTATTTGTCAATACGGAACTCCTCACAGCTTTACCAGTGAATATTATGCAATTATATCAACAATTATTCACGATCCTATTTCGGATTAAAAATTTCACAAAAGCTATGTCTGCTCTGTTTAACAAAATTATTGAACTGGAACGATGATTCATTGCGCCGTATGAGTTTTTTGTGCGAAATCTGCAGATTGATAGGGCTGAGATTATGAAACACAGAATATATGTTCTTGTGAATGAGTAATTACTTTTTTCAAGACTCAAAATCAAATTATTGTTACGTTTTGGAAAGTCTGTGTAGGCCATTGATAGGTGGACCCAATTGCATTGAGGGGCGTAAAATCCACATATAGGTTTTCAACATAAATTTCTGAATAATCCAATTTTATTTTATTTCATTTTTTCATCTGTTGGGCATGAATCCCGAAATTCGTTAATAAAATAGTCAGTTGTACAATTAAACAAAGTATATCTCAATTGTATCAATCTGCAGATTTCGCACGAAAAACTCTTACGGCGCCAAAATCATCGTTCCAGTTCAATAATTTTGTTAAACTAAGCAAACATAGCTTTTGTGAATTTTTTAATCCGAAATAGATATCTTGAATAATTGTTGATATAATTACATATAATTCACTGGTATAGCTGCGAGGAGTTCCGTATTCCTCAGTTAAGGGAGAACTTATATATATATATATATATAATTAAGATTCTTTATGAATACCACTATAAGATTTTATCCTTAAGGAAATCATTGGGAAAATCTTAGTTAAATGAACACTTAAGTTAAGATTGTTTATGAATACGGGCCCTGATCAAAACAAACCTCGCATTACTTATTTAAAGAAATAGCCACCCCCATAGCACCCATCCCCACAAATTTACAAAATAGAATCTAAATACAATCTTGAAAATTACCGACCAATATTTTTGACGTGCATATGCTGCAAAATCCTAGATAATAGAGTAATAAGTGCAATCATGAACAATGCAGATCAAAATAACATATGAATACCACTTCTACACTGTTTTAGACGACAAAGATCTTGTGAAACACAACTCTAAGAATTTATTGACGATGTAACTTTAACCTTGAAAATTCGCAGCAGAGATATGTATTCATTATGGACTTCAGTAAAGCTGTTGATAAAGTTGGACACAATTTACTTACTTTAAAACTGAAACATAAAGCTATTTAAGACAAAACTAATAAATGGTGACACAGCTTCTCCTCAAACCGATCTCAAGCAGTTGTCTTTAAAGGTGTCGATCACATCTGGTTATGTACTCATTAGTAGGGTCTGAAACCAAGCCTTTTCTGGATTAATGATATACCCGTAAGCATTCGATTTTTCGCAGATAACACCATAACGTATCTTACAATAAAACCACAGGGTGACTATAAAACTTTACAAACTGACGCATATACATGTTTAGTTAGATAATAATTATAGTAATAAAAAGGCATCGGAAGCAGGGAACTTGGTAATAATGTGTCGAGCACTACAAGATATAATGAAAATCGCTTTTAATGATGAAACGGTGGACATTTTTGAATAATATTGAGTTTTCATAAATAACTTATCTCTTCAGCGACGAGGGTCCCTGCAGGGTCTCCGGGGATATTCACCAGCCCAGTTATCAGACCTGTCAGCATTAAATTTACCCCAAAAATTGTTTGACAAAAAAGTTTTCTGCATTTGTTTAAATTTTGAAGCACTCAAATACGGAAATGCTTCGTAAAGTATCGCATTTTGTAGTTGTCCCCGAAGTCGGATTTGGCTTCCTATTTAGATTTGTTTGGATTTGAGTGCTTCAAAATTCTTTTCTATGCTTCCCATATTTTATTTCTATTCTACTGATGAGAGGCTACTATTGAAATGTACATATATCATACCCAAATTTTTTCTTAAGTTATTTAACATTAGTAAACTTGTATAATTTGAAATAAGGATGTGGATGTCATTCTCTAATGGTTTATCAATAGAATCATTGTTTAATAAAGTGCTGTTTTGAGACCATCTTATTCAATAATTAAATTTCTACTCAACCGAAGATCTTAATATGCAAATAAATCATGTGACCATAGGAGACCATAGGACATAAATCTTACAACAGACTTCATTAGGTCAGGGAAGATCTCAGAATAATAAGGAAGCCTCGCAGTTTATTACAATTGTTTTCAGTATATTGATATTCTTTCCCCTAAAGGAAAAGTAAAATAAAAACACAAGGAAAAACTTTCGTCCAACGCAAGCCATTTATAAACATTAGCTTTATCGTTGTTTTTGCATTCATGAATCATAATTAACGAAGTCTTGTCAAGATAAATACTTCTTATGCATGCAGATTACTTGGCACCAGTCATCAAAACATATCATTATTTATTCTAAGACTTCCATGAGTTACAAGATTATTTCGTATCCAAGTTCATCAATAATGTTTGAGATTTTGGCTTTTAAAAAAATCTTTATTTGACTCACAACATACATGTATAACATTTAACCTGCGTATTTGTTAACCAGTAGTTGTTTTGTTGTGGTGTCCAAGTGTCACGTGATCTGAAACAAAAAACATTTTAGAATTATTTTTCGTAGCGTACTATTAACCCATTTTTTGTGGTGAATTTTGTTCGCTGTTTCATGCTGAACTCCATATTTGCGGCGATTCAACTTGTAAACATGTATATGTTCTATGCTAGTCAATCTTATTTCTTCAAGGCGACTCATTTTAGCGATTTTTCTCCTATCGCGCATTTAAAAGAACTTAAGCAAGATTAGAAATTATTTTATTGTTTTGGGTTTTATCTGAATGTCTGATTTTCAATGCCCGAATAATGCATTTTTTTTCTTTAGAATTTATTTCCTGTATAACATTTTATTAATAATAAATTGTTTAGAAGGAAATCTGATAACTATATTGTACATAAGCATAATACAGAATTATACAAGACTAGTTTTTCTTATAGCGGACCTAAAACCTGGAATTCTCTCCCTGATAAAGTCAAAACGTCTTCCTGTTTGTCAGACTTCAAACAATCTTACAAATCTTTATTATTCTGAGTTAAAATAGCATCAGATATTTATATTTCTTTTCGGTTTTGTATTTCGTGTTTATTACTATATTGTGATTAATGATATTGTAATTATTGTATAAGTTGATAAGAGAGCCTTGTTGAAAATTGGTGTAATCCAAATGAGTTACTCTTTATAAATAAAGATATCATTATTATTATTTTTTTTTTATTGTAGCAATGCTCATGATGGGTTGAACTTCATTTGGAATATAAAGAGGACAACCCGTGTTATGTTTTTCAAGACCAATTTTCGCGGTCATTGTCGCCCCTCCCTTTCACCCTCTTGCCGGCACATTATCTACCAATGCTAATCAAATTAAAGCTGTTCGGAAGCCTATTTTCACAAGAAATGACACGTCAGTCATGATATTGTTCTGTAGCCAATACTTATCTTCCCAAGAAAAGGATTTTCTGTCCAATTAGATAATGTCAGAGGCAATGGTCTTTTTTGTTAGTTTATTCATAAAACCTTGTAAACAATAGAATAAACGAATTGTCAAAACTAATCCAAACCAAAGTTGGTTTACTTGTGGCAAAAAATGGACAGTTTATTTATAAGATACACGTATGGTAACCAATTTTGTTTCGGCTGCGACGAAAAGTCGGAGCAGCGAGACATAGTGAAACTTTCTAAGGCGGCGTCAACAATTGAAAACTATGCAAAATTTTAATGCTTATCTTTTTTTCAGGTCCATATTATTTATTATTCAGTTGAGTCAATAATGGTAGAGCGCAAAATAACACTTAGTTGATGGAGCCCCTTTCAGTTATACATGAGCATCACTCTTAGTTTTGCGCAAGCAGTTTCTTAAGCCTTTAAGGGTCATTTTTATCACCTTACATTTGGTGTAAAGTTGCGTCTTTTTTAGAATTTCCCCGATTCCATATCGACTTGATGGCACCGCCCCTCCCCATCCCTCAGTTATGCATTAGCGACCCCTTAGTTTTCGCAAGCCAATTCCACAGGTTCAAATAAAAACCCTAGCCACTTAATATTCGTTATAGAGTTGCGTCTTTATAAGTACATCCCGCTTCCACACCGACTGGGTGACCCTCTCGATTCAGTTTTACATGAGCGATTTAAAACACTTTGTACTGTGGAAACAAACGGTCATTGGCACTTATTTTATACTATTGGTACTTTAAGGTGAAATGTCAGAAAAAGACATGTCCATAGAATTAAACAAAAATTTGCCGGTCTGTTCATAACATCATAATACACAGAAATATTTTTAAAAAATCTTACTTCACCGATCTCATTTTAGAGAAACAGCCTATTGAATTCGGATCACGAAACGGCAAAATATACATGGATATAACGGGGAAAACACAAAAAATCCCCTGGACTAGCACCGAAATGATAATTTTGGAAAAAATAATCCATAGATTTTTCTCCAAAACTGACAAACTGTTCTTCCTTACACGTGGAATCGAATGGTTTGAAAAAAATATGGGGTTACCGATGCCGTTTTCGGTGTACATTGCATTGAACCTAAAGAAAATTTGTGATGTTTTTTTTTTAAAATGACGACATCGATAGTGATAACGTTGTCTGCAACGTCACAGTGAGGCTATATGTACCGTTGACAATCGAGCCATCCCATGTATAGGTAGAGAATGATTAATATATATAATTTAAAAAAATGTATGTAGATTTATGAATTTTGCCCTTTCCCGTGAAAAAATCTAAATCGCTGATTAATTAAATATAGTTCATTTACATGTGGTTGATGGTGTATTCCCGATGGAATTTGGCTGCCCATTCCAGTTAGTTTGGATAAGATTTTCAATGTTTGGATCTCGATTTTCGTATATTTTGGTTTTAATCCTCTAATCACGAAAGGTTACTCTTTGAAATACACATATAGCGTATCTGAACTCATTTTATTTCACACCGAAAAGATAATTAGAAGATTTCTTTCTCTTGGAGTAGGTATAACTTCCGGAAAATTTTATTATTGATGTGGAATTACCCGCTGCCCGGGGTTTCTCCTATGGAGCCTCCGTGGTTATGATGAAGGATCCGGAGGACACCAGCAGACCAGGGTCATGTCATGACCAGGACAACAACCGTCAACAAGGCATCCACCCTATTTTTCATGACCAAACATCGTCAACAAATTAACCAAGCACCGACCAACTTTCAACAAGGTCAACAAGTTGACAACAACCATCAACAACAACAATTTAAGACACAAGCTCCCATTTATATACCACCACCTTTAAGGCAGAGGGAGGCACCCCAATTTGACATCAACATCCGTCAACAACATCAACCAACATATTCAGGTGACCCAACATATCTAACTAGGGGTAATCAATCTGTTTATTACAATCCTAATGACCATACCGATGAAAGTAGTTATGAGTCCGACACGTCAACAGACTACCATCCACTTGTTGACCGACGACAACAGGACAAACGACAACCATCATATCCCCCTAGACAAGAACATGTTTCCAGATATGACAATTATAGACACACTTTGTCCCCAGGGGGGGGTTGGCCTAGGACAAATTACAGGGACCCGTCCCTTGACAATAGACTGACACACAATGTGAGCCCCACTGAAAGTGACCTAACCCAACGTGTTAGAGACTTGGAACGACAGATAGGATCTCGTGGAGCAATGGACATTGACCGTCACCACTCACCTGTTAGTCCACAAAGACAAAGGACTAGACACAAGACAGACAAAAGTTTTTTCGCTTCCCTTCCCAAACAACTTAAATACGATGGGAAAAGCAACTGGAAAGCATTTTACACCAAGTTTT
>JAULBM010029395.1:0-11103 GCA_032357055.1 Geukensia granosissima
AGAAATCGTTAAGTCGAGGACAGACAAGACCATGGCCAACAAAATGAAACGAAAGACAAACATAGAACACACAAACTATAAAAAGTACTGCTTAGTTTATGCTTATTAGGTAAGAGACTGTTCCAAAATGTGACAATTCTAAGCTCTATAATAATATCCATAGGAAATCGACCAAGTTCACCACAAATCATGTAATTCTGTGTACTATTTCGCACATGCAGAATTTTCTTACAGAACTGTAAATGCATTTTTTCAATGCTTTGCTTATTCCCATATTTCGCAACCATAGATCAAAATCGGAGAGACAAGTGTATAAAATTATTTTAGTTGCATATCGACTGGTATTGGCAAATTCCTAATTTTATAATGTAGAGCATAAAGTGATTTGTTTCCTTGGTCTAGGAATTTCTTTTTTGCATTGCAAAAATTTCCATAAAAAATAAAGGTTATACCAAGATAAGCATACGAGTCTTGAACATCAATACCATGATTGTACAATTTAAAATCAACATTAGGTTTATATTTTATTATGCTGAAAATCATAATTTTTGTTTGAGGTGTATTGGCGGTAAGTTTCCATAAATTACACTATTTTCAAAAACAGATAATGCTTGTTGCAATTTCTGACATTATAACTGTATCATCAGCAAAAAGAATTACAAAAATTTTTATGTAACAAAATAGTTTTTCCGATATTTTTGCTAGACAGTCTACATTATTTTGCTCGAAAAAAGACTCCAGATCGTTCAAAAATATAGAAAATTGGAAAGATTTTCTCTCTGTTTTACACCAACATCACAGTTAAAAAATCTCGAACATTCGTTATTATTACGAATACATGTCTTGATATTCTGGTACATATTGTAAATGACCTTGAAAATTTTTTCCTTGTACATTAGATTGATGCTACTTCTTCCAATGTCCCAGAAGCCATACGGTGTCGAAAGCACTTTTCATAAAAGTACAAAAGAGTTTACCGAACGAAATATATGTAGAAATTAATGCATGTAATGCATGTAAAATAAATATATTATCGACAGTGGAAAAACCTTTCCGAAAACCAGCTTGTGCCCTTTTATCATATTAATTTCCTCAGAAAATTTGTAAAGTCTCTCAATAATAATAGCTGAAAAAGTTTTACTCGGGCATGAGTTAAGAGTTATGCCTATGTATGCACCAGGATCTAATTTTGACCCTTTGTTCTTAAAAATAGGAATCATTATTCCTTTACCCCAACTTTCTGGTATAATACCTGTATCTAATATAACGTTAAACAGCGTAACATAAATAGGTAACATATCATCTAATGTATAGTTAATGTATTCATTTAATATATCATCATAACCTGCAGATTTACCATTTTTCATTTTGTTCACCAGAGTTTTAATTACATCAGCAGAGATATTTGAATTAATTATGTCATTTATTTCTGGAGATAAAGAATTAAAATCCACATCAATTTCAGTTTCATCGTCGGTTACATTCTTATTCATCTTTTTTAAAATGATCATATAAGACTTGCAAATCAACCGCACTCGTTTCCACTACTTTCTTGATGGAAAATCTGTTGATAATCTTCCAAAATTCTTTACTTTTAGTTTTTGAGTTTTTTCTGAAGTGGTTTTCCAATCTGTAGTAATACTCTGCGAAGGCAGTATTCGTATAGTCTTTTTATACTGCCTACTGCAGAAATTTAGTCGTTTACGATTTGCTTCTGTTTTTTGCAGATTGTACTTTTTCTGGCCTTATGAAATTTTTTCCTCGATTCATCGCAATTTTTTGTATACCAAGATTTCGAATTCGGTTTCAGTGCGCGACTTCGTGGTTTACATTTCATAGTACTGTTAGCAGACGAAATAAATACGTCACAAATTTCATTCACACACTGATCGATATCTACTTATGTACAGTTATTACGTGTTTGAAGTTCATAAAGATCATCTATTAATAGTGTAACACGGTCGACTTATGTACCATGTTGACAAACTCGTTTCTTTTGTTATCTGTCCATTTAATTTTTGAATGACTAGATAAAGAATCTAGTTTGTTTACATTGGTATTCAAATCACAACTGAAAGTGATGTGTATTAAACGATCAACATCTGATAGTATTGAGTCGAAATTGAATTTTTCAAGTTCTTCATTGAAAGGAAATAACTTAGACGAGGAAATGAAAGAGTCAATAAGACTTTTTCCCCTATAGCTTTGTCTTCGCCAACTCGGGAATTGACAAAAAAAACAAATTCAATTTCTTACACATACTTAACAATTTATAAGGATATTTGTTAGGTTGACATGTACATTGACTTACTCTTTGTAAAGGAATATGATGACGCTTTTAGTTTTTTAATCATACATATATGAAAGAATATCATCGTCACAATCTAAAGTAAACATATCCATAAATTCTTCATCTGGCTCAATAAAGTCAGCCAAACTGCCGGTTTTTTGCATTAAAATCACCAATAAGTGCGAATTGCACATCATATTGTTTTGAGAGCAATAGGAATCACCCATATGATATAAGTCACCAGGGTTCGCTACTGTTCAGGGTAATTAATTTTGTAAACATTTAACTCAAACCATAGAGTTAAACATATTAAGTGATTACAAGTCAACCAGTCATACAATAACTGCTTCACAATTAGTGTTATAAAGTGTTAATTTTCATGTGTGGGTATGCCCTATTTTCACTAGGTTTTTCACTCAATAAATTGAACCATTACTCACTTCATTTGACCATTTTCCCTTGCAGTTTTCTTGTCACGATTACAAATGATATCACTTGTTCACAACCAGTAAACGCATGGTGGAATAGAGGAGCGTGAGGCTTGTGTGGACTCCATTGGAAAGCAATCTAATGTACAGGGATTTATTAGTACCTAAAGTTTTTCCTGACTCAAAAAGCGATCCATAGGCTTGAAATATCGAGTTTGTTTATTACTGATATAGCAACGTCAGTGTCAACAGTTCTAATCATAATTATTTGAAATCCATCGTTTTCCAAATCTGCAGCATGCAACAACATTTGAGTATCCGCATATTTATGATAACATGGCGTAAGTTTACTGGTTTTTTATTTGGTTTGTAGAATTCTTATTCCCTACCCATGGTTGAAATTAATGATAATCTAAGGTAAGTGCTGCTAAATAAGCAAACAATTGTTTTATTATTGCCAGGTCCGTGATGGTGACCTTGGTGAGTTTTCTTCTTGAATACCAAACATAACCGCCTGCCTCCTCTCAGTTTGGTCAGCTGAGAAGGTTCCAAGTCGGACTTTTTGGCACCCCTAGAGAAAATGTCCGAATCTGACACTGAGAGTCCTGATGAAGATGCGAGTATCTTAGATAGTGCTGCTATTGTCAATATACTGAAGCCAAAATTTCGTAAAACCTTTGAGGACTATTCTCAGCAGATCTGCCTTCCCCATATTGACAATTACTTGAATTTATGTAGTCGAGTACATAGTCAAGACAGTCTGAAAACAACAGCTCGAGGTAAACGTGGAAAAGTAATTCGAAGACGAGTGCAGGCAGATTCAAGCCTTCCTGAGAATCTTTTCTTAGAATTGATGATAATAAGACAGATTTGTTTGCTTTTCTAGCAGAACCGATTTCGACACTTACCTAAGGTTATCAGAAAACAGTAATTTTAACCATGGGTAGAAAAATAATATGCAACAAACCAAATAAAAAAAAACAGTATACTTTTGGCATGTCATCATGAAGAGGCAGTTACTCGGATGTCGTTGCATGCTGCAGAATTGGTAAACGATGGAATTCAAACAGGGTGGTACGAGGGGGTTGTCCCGCGCACGGACGTACGAGAAATCAAATGTCATTTCACGTCGAACAAAAAACTATATGTTGGCTTGAATGTTGCATTTTGATCAAGAAACGCGAAACACAACATATAACGACTCTCTAGCACGACAACACGTGACATAAAAAGAGGTAAACCTTTGCAAGAAAATAACCCTGTAGCCCCCTCTTCAAAGAATTCTGATTAGATTTGTTGACACTGGTGTTGTTGTTATTGCTAGAAGGAATTCGAAGATACCAAAGGGGCAGACAGAAATCGTTAATTCGGAAGACAGACAAGACTATGGCCAACAAAATGAAACGAAAGACAAATTTAAACACACAACACTACACTGAAAACTAAAGCTGGAGTAACACGAACCCTACAAAAACCAGGCTGAGTTCAGGTGTTCCGGAAGAGTAAGCAACTCCTGCTACAGAAGTAATACACAAACATGATATTTCAAGCCTATGAGTCGTTTTTGGAGTCTGGAAAAACTAGAGTTAATTGTCTCCATACAGGTCTCGCGCTCTTCTATTATTCCTTGCGTCACAGGTGCATGACGCGTAATAAAAATATACTAAATAAACGACGTTTTAGTGTATGTAGTATATTAAGTATATTCTTATTACGCGTCCTGCACCTGTGCCTTGCGTTACCAGGTTGAGACACCAAGTTGAGACCAAGTGACATCATTTTGTAATCGTGGCAAGAAATCTGCAAGACTAATGAGTTCATATTTTGAGTGAAAATTCTAGCGATTATTGTATCCAATAGTCTGTGGAAAACCTTGTGCATTTTGTCGTCTTACTTTATGACAGAAGCATTGAGTGCTTGCGTGTTGATGCAGCATAAAAATATTTGTTAATTAGTAAAGGACGATCCATTGGTAATATACCACCTATTTCTTCTGCATTACAACACATAAAGAAGGGTGCTTACCAAACAGTATATTGTTTGGGACAGGCTCTTGACAAAGTACATTTAGAATCACTGCCACCTGCATGGTAGTTGGGGATGTGTCACACATAAATTTTTCAATAATTTATACAAAACATTTCGAATCAATTTTTAACTTTGATTCCTAAATTTTGCTTGTAAATTGTAGTGCTTGTAGTCGTTTTAACTAGACTGTGTTATTAACATGATTAAGGCGAATATATTTCACCTGTCAACTGAAAATGATTAACAGTGGTATGTAAGAAGAATACACAATCTTATCTGGTGTATATCGCTGTTTAAAATAAATACTTTCATTTTGGTCAATTTTGACACTTTTATGTAATCAAATAAGTAAGAAGATTTATTGCTATCAACCTTTTGCTGTTTGCAGCCCAACATACTATTTAAGATCAACTTTTTATTTATAAAAATAGTCAGGGACTATAGTTTGGAATTCCAACATGAGCACATGTGCTTGAAACATTGTTTATCCATTTGTTAAGTTTTTATCTTAAGACTCTAGTTTGGAATTCCAACATGAGCATGTTTATCGCATTTGTAAGTTTTTATCTTTGGACTCTAGTTTAGAAATCCAACATGAGCACATGTGTTTGAAACATTGTTTATCGCATTTTTAAGTGTTTTATCTTTGGACTTTATTACAATTTGGAATTTACCAATTTGTTGTGTGTTTTATGCCAATCGACCTATGATCCAGTGAGCTACGTACTGAGATAAAAACCCAGCCAAAGCCTTTAAGGCAGATATCTCTTATATTTGCTGGAGTATAGGTCCGAACGATTATTTCTTATCTCACAGATTTGAGGATTATTTCTTTCCTCACAGATGGAGGCGGAGCAAAGATGGGACATGGGAATCATTTTGGACTTTGTTGAAACTACTTTCAGTCATGTTTTGAACTAACAAAATGTTGATTGAAAGAGAGAACAGTTGTCGAGGTCAATGAAAATGCATAAAGGCAGCATTTAGCTGCACTGTTTTATTTAAATAGTATGATAGAGAATAATGTTATTATGAATAGTGACATTTGCTTATGATTTTCTTTCCTGTATAAACAGTACCAATGCAACAATCTAATGTATATCAGTTGAAATAAGACTGCTTAAAACTTGTTGAATATATTTTCTAGATGGTCGCAATGCAATATTTATTGATTTATTTATAAATATTGAACAAAAGTTATTTGGAATTATAATATTATTTTTTATGCAAAGGTTCATGACATTAGCTTCAAAATATATTTTGAATAACTTTATTAAAAAATTAATTGAAATTTTAGAAAGCCACTTTCAAAATGGCCACCATTTCCGCAAATTTTGATTTTCGAATATGGTCGATTTTGGAATAAAAATGTTGCAAATAACCTAAAATATCTTGTCTTCAAATATCATGCTTTTACCACATTCTGCGCTATTTTGCTAAAAATACAATGCACAAATCGACTGGGCTATGTTACCGGTGTAAATCCCATGCGAGAGACCAAAGTGCATATAGTACAAAAAGACAAGATAAGGTTGAAAACAACAAAGAGGAAAATGAATAAAAAAGGAACAAAGGCATGGAGATCACGAACTCCTTTATAAGACAGGAGTATGGTAAGGTGATGAAATTTTTATGCATTCTTTGTACCTGTCATAGAATCCTTTAACATTTATCCTATTTAACGTCAATCCGAGGGGAAGTCAACCACATTGCTGAAATACTGGTATCAGACACACAAGAGGTTGAGATACACTGATAACATAGGGACCAACCAGTTCATGATGACGACAGGGACGTCTATAAACGTCCTGATGACAACCATAAAATTTAAGGAGGGGCGATTTTAAACTTGATTGTATGTATAGTTAATTTACATGACAACAGCAATTGCTCCCTTCAGACAGTCCTGGTATTGTGAACAAGCTCGAATTTGCGGGTTTTACATATATAAGTTCTTTCAAAGGAACGAGTACCTTTTCCAACTTAACATCCAATTATTAATTCAAATACAAAGAACTTTGCAGTTGGTACTTTTTCTTACCCTTTATAATTAATGCATTTTTGTCATTTTATTTCTCTTATATAATTATGCTTTACAAATTAATTTTAGTTGCGATATAAAAAAACACTCATACAGGAGCTATTCTAAATACAGGGAGCATCTCAAAAAAGAGAACCAGACATTTGCTTCTTGTACATAGGTTTATCCCTCGAAATAGACCAAATCTAAGATTTACGACAAACTGTGTTAAGAAAGTAAGGCAAAACCAGGTATATATCAAGTCATTTTCTTACACTACTATTTGTTTTGAGATCAGAACTCATACAAAACAACAAAAGAATAAAGCCGCCAAAGAGTAAACTAAGAAAACTTGCGGGCAACTGAACCATGAAATTAACGTTAAAGAAAAACCGAGCCCATATACAAAAAATGGTCCATCTGCCAAGGATATCAATAAGAAATTTGTCTGATATCATTAGACTAAACCATACTAAATCGAATTATTCTTTATATTATAATTAATCAGAAATTCATCTGAATAAAAGAATGATTACATAAGTAGGAGGAGCATCGTGCAATATGTGAACTGAGCATTTTTAGATAAACTTATCAAGTGTTATAGGATAGGGATAATTTTTGAATTTATTTTGAATTCAAAATATAGAGATGTGGCGATGGGAACATCACTAGCCCCAAACAGGGGCGAGTGATGTTCAAAATACATGCAGAGGCTGGACGGCCTAAAATGCTTCAGGTATGTCCAGTTCCACCATGTCCGGTGCATGGTAACTGATTCCAGTCCTTCACTGTCCTTGGGGAAAATGACATTTTTCTAGCGTCGATGTTTAAAGGTCATGTTATGCGAATTTCTTTAGCGTCGGCATGGTGTCTTTGGTGAGTTGTCTATTTATTTACATAAGCATCAGTCTGGCATCTTTTCTTCTGTTTGCCGATATTCTCCATTTTAATTTTGGTAGCATGTTACTGACACTCGATCTGTTTTTTATTTTTATGTGATCCGTTTACTGAACAGAATATAAATCTATGCAAAGAAGAGCTGCCATGCATATGCGGTGCTGAAATATTTGTCCTTGCACATGTTTGGTAGAATGGGTAATACTATTATGTTTTGTTAGTCCGTCAATTAGCTTTGTACAAGGGATTGTCCCGTTGTTTTTGTTGTAGTTTGACTTGTCTTAGGTCAAATTCAGTGCAGACAATGTCGTGGTTAGAGATGCCCGGTATGATATCAGTTCCGAGGTGACTTTGCCATGGTTGTTTGAAGAAGCAAGCTCCTACTAGTTGGCTTAGGGCATTGTTGTGTATAGTCATATCCATAAAATCAGTGTGAAGATTGGGAGCAGGAGAATTGGACTTTGAGGTGTTTTCCTTCCGCATAATTTATGGTACCTGCTCTTGTTATTGATGTTTCGAAGTGTTTTGTACTGTCTTTGTCACATTTCTGCGATAATATGAAGCTATGTAAACGTTTCCATTTTCCTTTAAGTTCATTTTGGCCTAAACAAGTTCACTGTCGGCGTCTATAGTTCTGGTGTATTCATTTTTTTATGGTAATAAGTACTCCTCCTCCGTTGCGAAGATTGCTGTTTCGGACCTTCCGATGGAGAGTATAGCCTTCTGGCATATGTATGCAGTTAAATTGTTTAAAATGAAATAATACATGTATATATAAAATTAAATAAGGAATGGATTGTCGTCTTTCTGGTATAAATTTCATATCCTTTCTTTTTATAATTTATAGTCTTTGATGTCTTTAGCTAGCCCTGTTTCTGATCTTATCACGATGTCTGAGTTGATGCTATCGATGACAATGTTTGATATAGTTTAGAAGTTTATATTTACTATTTTTAATGGCAAGGCAGGTTTGAGTAGTCCCGTCTTTCTATCGTTGGAGTAGACGAGCCTGATATCATATATTTCTCATATCTGGAATGGGGCATGCAAACTTTATTATTTATGATATATCTGTCATATATGTACTCTTTGTAGTTGTTTGATGTTTGTGTTTTAGAGACAATCATACGATATGGATTTAATTATTCCAAATAAAATTCTGATTTATATTTAGTGTACACGTATGTTTTTACAGCCTACATGAATAATAATATATTTATTTTATTATTGTTTCACATATTGATTGGCATATATTTACATAGTTAAGATACGTCTAAAACAATCAATACCCAGCCATGTAATTTGGCTTACGAGACACATATTATGTACATAAAGTACAAATGAGTATGGTAGATTGATTTTAGATCTTTGCAATGAAGCGCAGCTGCGAATTTTGAATGGCAGAACATTGGGGAATTCATGGGGGAAGGTAACACTTTATAGTTATAACGGCACAGCAATAACCGATTATTGTATTTGTTGTTCCAACATTTTGCCCAGTGTTTTGAGCTTTAGCGTTGGTGAATTAAACCCAATTTTATCTGACCATTGTCCCATTTCTGTAAGTTTACAAGTTTTTAATGACAAAGCATCATCCTCTGGCTTGCATGAACCCATCAGGAAACCAGTAATATGGAATAGTATGAAAGAAAATATGTTTAAAACTAATATTCAATCTGACCATTTTGTAAAATTATGTCAAGAGATGCTAGAAGCAGAAGGTAAAAACAAAAATATTAATTTTATGATAAATAATTTTTCTGATTTGCTGTATAAAGCAGCTTTTAACACACCGGGAAGGGAAAGTTGTTATAAAAGGAAAAATATTAAAAGAAAGAAAAATAAACCATGGATTGATATAGAATGTGAAGAAAAATATAAAACTATAAAGTCCCAGTCTAGATTGCTACAGAAAAATCCTTGGGATAAAAATCTTAGGACCAAAATTTACCAACTCAAAAAAGAATTCAATAGACTTACAAGAAAAAAACACAGACTATTTAGAAACAGTTTACTAGCTAAAATTATAGAATCTGAAGATAAAAATCCAAATGAATTCTGGAATACAATTAATAAACTTAAAGAGAAGAAACTAGATCCTAGTTCTGGCATCTCAAGTCATGAATGGCTAAAATATTTTAAAGAGTTAATGAACCCTAATAATTCTAATGATGGCAATTTACAACATGTCAATTTCCAACAGTTCAAGGGTTATGATACTAGTGTTTTAAATAATGAAATCCAGGCTGAGGAGGTTTATAAAGCTGTTAAGTCTTTAAAGAATCAGAAGGCATGTGGTATTGACGGGATTAATAACGAAATGTTAAAAATTGCTTGTAATGCTAATGTTAATATATTTGTTCAACTATTTAATTTGATTTTTAAATCAGCTGTGTATCCTACGTTATGGAGGGATAACTATATAAAGCCAATTTTCAAAGGTGGATGTTTTAATGACCCCTCAAACTATAGAGGAATAGCAATTTCTAGTTGTTTTGGAAAACTTTTTTCTAAAATATTACACAACAGGCTTGATACTTTTATAGAGGATAATAATATACTGTATAAGGGACAAATTGGATTTAGAAAAAAATGTAGAACGAGTGATCATATTCTTACACTAAAAACTTTAATAGACAAGTATTTCAAGTCGTCAAAGAGACTTTATGCATGCTTCGTTGACTTGAAAAAGGCGTTTGACACTATAAACAGATGTTCATTAATTTTTAAATTGTCAGATTTAGGTATTACAGCTGATTTTCTCGATATTTTAAGAGATATGTATAAAGAAGTAAATTATTGTATTAAAGTACAAGAGGGAGTGACTGAGAATTTTTCTTCAAGTGTAGGGTTAAAGCAGGGTTGTATTTTAAGCCCCACTCTCTTTTCACTATATATCAATGATTTAATACAGGCACTCAATTTTGATTTATGTATGCCACCTTCATGTAATGACGAATTCATACCATGTTTATTATATGCTGATGATATTGTTTTACTCTCAGAGTCACCTGAAGGGCTTCAGAATAGTATAGACAGTCTGCATAGCTATTGTAATAAATGGGAACTTAAAGTTAATATAGAGAAAACCAAAGTCATTGTTTTTAATAAAAGTGGCAAACTTTTTAAAAATATGCAATTTAAGTATTTTGGCAAAGCCCTTGAATGTGTTAATGAATATAAATACTTAGGTATATTGTTTAAACCATCTGGTAGTTTTTCTGCTGCTATTAGCCATCTATGTAGAAAAGCTAGTAAAGCTATGTACAGCATACGAAGATCTTTATTTTCAGACAAAATTAATACACTGCCTTCGATTAAACTATTTGACTCATGTGTTAAACCCATACTTTTATACTGTTCTGAAATATGGTGCTTAGATAATTTAGTAACCAGCAAATGCAATATAGAAGAAAAACATTTTTCTTGCCCTCCAGTTA
>JAULBM010029406.1:0-11103 GCA_032357055.1 Geukensia granosissima
ATTTTTCGGGGGGTATGCACATATTCGGGCAGAACACCAGTTTCTAGTTACATTTGGTATACATTTGGTGCTGTATGCAGCAATAAAAAAACGTTAATTATTATGAAATTGAAGCACATTTTTATTTTGAAATAAGTTTTTACCTAAAGTCTTGAGCTACTAAAGTAATTTGGGGACCCCAAAGGGACAGACCATAAGTCAAAAGATGAACATGACCATGGCCAACAGCACATAACAAGAAACACTATAAAGAAAACTAAGTACCAGTAAAAATTATTTAGTTCGTTAGTTTATAAGTTTATGTAATTAGGTCAGTATCATGAAAATGATATACTGGATGATTTTGTGGACATTTATTGATACATATTCTAATTGGCATGATTCTAGAATTAGGTCATTCTAGGGTATAGCAAGAGTGCAAAGAAGAAGCAAATGTAGATGAAAAATGAAAACAATAAAATGTACAATAATGGGAGGGTTGTCAAGAACATAATAATCAGGGGTATAAACACAGGCACAATTTGGAATTACACTGAATAAATTGCCTTACAACTCAAGAAGTTGTGCTTCATACTAAAAATGCGGATTTGGTATAAAATTTTATAATCATGTGAAATAACTAGAATGATTATCCAATTATCATATTATAATGATTATTAGATTTTCCCAACTTTATAATTGATTGCACAGTAATAAGTGTCTGTAAGAGGAAAGGAAAGAAAACAAAATTTAAAAATTGAAATTGCATTATAGCGAAAAAGTGTTGAAATTAAAAAACTAGCCAAAAAATATTTGGATTCATCCATTCATGATTTGATTGTAGCAAATTGAGTGTTACTGCAAGCTCAGTAGAAGCAGGTAACAGATATTTGCTATCATCAGCTCAAATTTGATGACAGCAAATCTCCAAAAAGTTTAAACTCATGGACAAAATTATGCCCAATCAGAACATTTAAATTATGAAATAATTTTGCATGTTTGCAGTTTTCTTTGACAATATCAAACATGGATTTGATGCCATGAAATTTTCAGTGTCATCCAATGAACATAATGTAACAAATGCAGTTGCACTGGAAAGATAAAAGACAATCAACATTAATGAGTCCATATTTTAATACAGGGGTCATTATACTGACATTTATATGGTCAACTACCTGATATACAACTGTGTGTTATAGAATCAAAATATATAATCACATGTTTATGTATTGCAAAAAATAAAAAGTAAAAAAAAGATAAAACGGAAAAGAAACTTTTAATACATTCTTATATTGTCAGATAACTATTTACAAGTGCATTTATTGTGAATAAAGAATTTCACACTTTTGCTAACAATGAATATATATTATTTATTTTAATAAATTTAATGAATAGGTAGTATGAACTGTTGTTCATGTGAATTAACATTGTAAAACTAGGATAAATTGTGGTTAAAGTAGGTTAAACACTTTTAAGGTAGGATTATTTAATTAATGTGCTTGTTTTGGGCCATAGATGATCAATGAACATTGTTGTTACATCAAAGTTATATAATCAGAAATTTCTTTTCCTGGAATCAGTCTTCCAAATCAAAAATGTTATAACATTGAATGTATATTGCTCTCCATAATTTCCAGTCATAAACTTCAATAAAATATACACAGAGTCTCCCTCTGACCACAATGGCAACATATATTATAAAAAATTCTTTTGTTATCTGGTTCAGGCATTTTGTCTCTTGTGTTCAGTTTATGAACAGTGGAAAACTTAGAGTCTGGAAATATTTACATGAGGTGAACTTTTTATTCAGTATACACCCACGAAATAAAATGTAAATTGTTAGGATAATATTTTACTTAACATATAGAAAATAATTTGGTGGTTCCAAAGGGACATTATTGCTCTGTTTTATATTTTCTTGATATTTTTACTTTTTTGCTAAAAATCTACCCTTGTTAACACAGAATTGTCAACTATAACTTTTTATTAGATATTGTGTACTTCTATAGTGCTATAAAAATTAGAATAAACATGACATGATATTTGTACATGAATTTGTAATTAGCTCTCCATTCAGATTAAAGAAGGGCTTGATATGTTTATGGTAATGTGGCACATATGCACTCATGTTCATGTCGGGACATTGCCTTCAGTGCCTACAAAGTTATTAAAGTACTACATGTATTGCTGAATAGATTTTTACACAAGTAAAAATGCAACATATGAAAATCATATAAAAATTACATGATTATGTAAAATTATACAAATTGGAAGTTTTGTTTGAGATATTTCCATAAAGAAATCTTGGAATTAATTATAGTTGTTAATTTAGAAAATTTTGATTATCTTTATCCTAAAAAATAAGTAAACATTATTTTCAAATTTTGCTTTTATCCTCTGTAAATCTTATGAAAATTTCATATCAATTTTATGGGAGGCATTTTTGCTTTTGTCTAGTAACAAGAAGCACAGCCAGAATTTTGAAGTACCATGATGACCTCAAAAATGTATCAGAGATGAATATGTTGCATCAAGAACAATACCATGCTGTATGGCCATGTATTGTTACGGTGTACTCAAATGTGCAACAAGTTCATATTGTTCTGTTTTGTCATTGCACAATTGTCATTTCACTATTTATAATAATTTATATTTTTGTAGGGCATTCAATAGATTCACTGGATCCTTGGGTAAGACAGTCAAACTCCTCCCTATTAAAGAGTTCCAACGTAGAGTTAAAAGCAGTACGGAATCGTTCTGGTAGTAATGATATAAAGAATGGACATATGTTTCTGAAGGACCTGGTCTGTTATTTGTCTCTCCTGGAGGCTGGAAGGCCTGAGGACAAATTAGAATGTAAGTTTTAAATGAAAATGAACACTGTCTCTACTGGAGGCTGGACAGCCTGAAAAACAATTAGAATGTAAGTTTTTAATGAAAATGAACACTGTCTCTACTTGAGGCTGGACAGCCTGAAAAACAATTAGAATGTAAGTTTTTAATGAAAATGAACTTCAGAAGAATGAAGATGTTTTCGTTGTTTACAGTTTCAAGGTGATTCAATATTCCAAAAACCAGTCCCTTAACAATATGTAGGGCCTTTGTAGTGTAATGGTTAGCATGATCTAGTGCAGAAAGTAACTGGTCAATCCCAGGCTGGGTCAAACCAAAGACATCAAAATTGGTATTTTCTGCTTCTCCACTAGGAAGGCAGCATTTTGGAGTAAAAGCAGAGACAGGTCCCCCAGAAGCAAAATAGTGAGTCCGAGTAAAGTGGAAAGTCGCTTGCAGACTTTTGCTTTTGTGAGCAAGTATGTGAAATATTGACCTCAGCATGTTGGTATAAAGCAGGATTCATTCATTCATTAATATGCTCTGGTCCTGAAAATGCATTAAATATTTGCAACCAACAACATAAGCTTGAGTCTTTTTATTTGTCAACAACAACAAATAAGGGAATAAAATATAATAAAATGCTACTACCAAAAGGATCTTTTTCTTCTGAAAATGTATTTTTTTCAGGTCTTCCAACTTTCTGACTTCTGAAAAATTTTAAAATTGAAAATGATTTTAAATTTAGTTTAAACATATTTTATTTGTACAAACAAAAGGGATCAGACACAAGTTTTACCAACTTATGTAGTCTTCTCCCAATATCAATGGGAGTCAGTGAATTTAGTGTAGACTACAACCCACATCAAAATTATGAAATATTAACAAAAATGTCCTTCCAATTATTTGATATCGTTTATTTTTTATAATTTGTTCTTAATACTACATAATATAAATCTTTGAAAGCAGTACAGAAATTAATTTGGCTTTCTGTTTAGGTTAAAAAAGGAAATGGTCAACAGAGTAAACAATGTTGCTGCTGAATTCAGAAAAGTTTCAAATAAACAGATGGCAGAGACTACTAAGAGAACAATCCGAGAAAATGTGTCAATTCAAGCTCAATTACAGAAAATGTCTGATAAAACCATGGAGTTGATTAAAGAAAATGATGAACTGAAAGCTCAAGCTAAGAAACAAAAACAACAAATAGAAATGCTAGAAACCAATGAAAAAGAATTAATCAAGAAAAACCATAGCAATCAAAAGGTTTGTTTACTGACTGCCATTGAAAATTCAACTCTTACGATACTTTTTTTATAATGTGAATTAATTATTTAGCTGCCTGTTTGTTTCAGTAGGTTTATGTACTTGAATATTTAGCATATTTACTAAATTATATGTCTTGTGTCCTAATGGTAATATATCACACTTTATTCATAAAGACATGCTGTATAATAATCATAATAATTACTTATTTTTGCTGAGAAATTTACAATATATTGTATAAAACAAAATATTTAATCAATCTTTTTTTATCAAACTACTGAAATATTATGAAATACAAGCTGGGGAGAATAATAGAAATATTTGTGTTTATCTTAAAACTCCTATTGAATTCACCATGTCAAATATTCCTATCATTATAATGATTGTCTTGCAAATGACATTTCAGATATGGGAAAAATAATTTCAATTAATAGAAACATCACAATTATTTTAATTTCATAAGATCTCTGATTCCTCATGCAAAGTTAGATTTATACCTTTTACATTTTTAGTTAATAAGAATGTTGACAGAGAAATGTTTTAATCAAGAGAATTTGATTGGTGAATTAGAATCAGTACAGACACAGTTTATGGATGCCAAAGCAGAAGCTGATCTCACATCACAACAGGTGGAGTCACAGAGGTAGGTCATTGATATAAAACAGTGGATTTTATTGGTTCAAATGGTGAAAGAGGAATCATAGAGGTAGGCCATTGTTATAAAACAGTGGATTTGATTGGTCAAGCTGTTGCAGGTCACCATGTTAGTTTGATTGATCAGTTTGGCACTTTTGCCTGTTTAAGTTAAATGTTTTCTTTTAAACCAGAAAACGGCTTTGAAACATTTTACATCTATATATATGTTTATACATTCAGCAGTTTTGATTGGTACATTAACCACAGTGTCACCTTGGGTTCATGAAATCAGGATATTAACAAAATATTTACCTATATGTTCCCTACTTGTTTTCTTGTATTTACCTATTATTTACCTACATGGTCCCTAATATCTTCAAGGACATTAGGATATTGTGACCTCAAGTCTTCACAAGACATGGCAATATTTATCTTGTTTAAATGAAATTTAAATGATACTAAACTTTTTTTCTCTAATAAAAGTTTTATGAACTTTTTATTTACATATCTTGTTTATGGATTAAAATTGTTGAAGTTTTCATTTTGGTATTTATCTGTACTTTTTTTATTTTAAAGGGAGGAAATTCAAGATTTAGCTAAGGAGAATGAACTTCTGGAGGAAGATTTAAAGAAAGTCAAAGATGAAGTTCAGTTGGAAAAAGGAAACAAACTTAAACTAGAAAAGTTGATTAATGATGTTGCAACAGCTCTAAAAATAGCACTGAGGGTAATTGCTTTCTTAAAAATATTGGAAAATCTGTAAATGCTTGTTGCTTTTTTCCTTCAGGTTTTAACCTTTTTTTTAATTGACAAACTTATGTTCCATTACCATCAAAATGTTACCATGTGCAAGAGTGTGTCAGAAGAATAACCATCATCCCAAAACATTGATTCTGAATTGTTAAGATATTAAACTTTTCTGGGGGGGAATAACTGCATTATTATTTTCACAGACAATAACATGAAAAAGAAAAAAAAAGACAACAAAATTTATCTCTTGACTTTAAAAAACATACCCCACCCCTTCATGCTTATTGTTCCATTATTTTTTATCCATTTTTTTGCAGAAAACATCACCAGATGAAGAACCAGAGGGTGATGGAGAAATGAATGAAATTGAAAGGCGTGATAACATGTTAGAGAACCTACTGATATTGTTGAACAGTGCTGCCGCCCTTGGTGTGGGGCCTCAGTTAGGTGATCTGGGTAAACAGTATAAAATAAGACAAAGAAGTGCCAGTAAGATGCCTGGAGCTGAAGGGGGCATCAAGAGAGGGTAGGTTTTAGACAATAAAAGACAGGCTCAGGTGGTTACATATGGTTTCATGATTTTCTTGAAATTTTCATTTAAAGATAAACCTTAAATACATAACAACCTATATACTGTTACATTCTTAAACATTTCAACATATTTTTTTTTCTAAAACTGTTTTAGAAAAATTCTAAAAACATGCCATTAGAGTGTTTCAGAAACCTTTCTTTTATATAAAATTTTAAATTAAACAAATTCTACTATTGAAAATGTAAACACAAGCATTGCAATCTTACACTGTATTTCATTAAACACATGATCATTTTCTACTGTATTTTCTTACTTATTTTTTACTTAAAAACTGTTTTAGGTTATTTTCTGATTTGTTTCTACAAGGTAAAAATTAATAGCATGAAAACAGCTGGGAAGGACTGCATGGCAAAAATAATGCTATTTGTTAATATTGGTTGCAGATTTTAATATGTGATTTGACATGAAACTTCTAATCATGCTCATGAATTTCTAACAAGCATTTCAATGTGTGGACATTTAATACAATTTTCAAAATAATGAGTTATGACTGATTTTATATGTTAACTTAGCATATATAATGCAAATACAAAAATATTTGACGGGAGATAACTCAGTTTTTACATAAATGTTGTCAATAACACTTCAAAAAGAAATGTTTCCTAAATTTACATATACTTGTAAAATTAAAATTTTTGAAATTTCCAATTTTGGGTGATGTGGCATCAACCAGATGACAGTTGAAATCAAACTTTTACTGGTCAAAATATGGCCTTCAATAATGAAATGGAGCCCATACCATAGCAGAAGCTGTCAAAGGCTCCCAAAATATGAAATGTGAAACTTTACATAAAACACAACAATCAGACTGATCTTGAAAAAATGGTTAACAAATAACAAAAATAACTATTTAAACAATGAAAACTAATGGACTACAGGTTTCTGGTTTGGGACAGGCACATTAAGTATGTGGCAGGGATAAACCAGTTAATCAACACCCAACCCTCCCCTAACCTGGTACAGGGTGTCACAACACAGCATTGAAAACACACGACAAAAATGGTTGAAATGGACTTAACACCTTTAGATTAATAAGAGAACAACAACAAATAGATTTAAAACTAATACATGATACAACAAAAGAATTGACCTCAAAAGAGTACTCACAGTTGCTGTCTGCTAGTCATAAATTGTGCAAATTCCAATATAGAAATATATAGACAGGAAGTAAAAAATGTTATAACAAATATAAACTGTATAGTTCTGTATTTGTTAACTTAACAATTTAAAAAAAATATTTTGAGCAAAAATCTTCTACTCTATTGTTTAAGGTAAGAAAATGTTGAGTTCTTTTGTTCAAGGGAAAACAATTTTGTATGGCTGCTTAAAAAAATTTGAGCCTAGGAAATTGATGAGACATTGGGTTTATAATCAGTACTTCAATATCTTTGATTTCAACGCTTAGATTTTTCCTCAGACAAATATTTAGAGTTAAGGGCTATTTAACCTTTCATGGCCTCTTTCCATATATGGTAGTAAACTTAACTGTTTAATGTGGTAATAACTCTTTTTTCAAAGTTTTTTAATTTGGGCAGAGGTACATACATTAACATGTAGGGTTGGAATTTCACAACAAAATACATATACAATGTAAAGTCACTGTTTCAAAAAATATCTTTAATGAGGCTTAGAAACTGGGGTAAGCAGGGTATATCTTGGGTTGTTTATATTTATACATAATTGAAATTTCCCCCTAAATGATCCACTGACTGCCAAGTTTATTTTAAGAATTGTGACATTGTTAAAAAATATAGCCTGTTTTCCATATTTAGGAAATATAGACAACAGGAAGTGACAAACTCTCAGTGAACTACAGTATAAAGCCTTTGCAATGTAATGATGTGTTATAATGATGAATGACATTCACAAATATATCATTTAAGAATCATTAGAGAAATAGATAATAATATGGCTTGTTATATGACATTTCTGATACACAAGACAGTAAAATTGTTAAAAAACTGACACAATAGTCAGCGAACAAAATTGTATTTAAAAATTTACAATGTACATGTATCTGTTTTGAGTGTAAAGAAGAAACAATGGAGTAAAAGTTTCTATATATTTATAAATTAAATTTTCATATAGTAATACATCAATTAAATACTATAATTTCAATTTCTTTACAGGCAGTTGCCTTTGTCACCAGTGGCACATCAAGGTGGTGGCTTCCTGCCACACTACCAGTTAGGAGATCTGGGTTTGATTCCACGCCCCAAACAGCATATACCCACTAGTTTTGAACAAATGAGGGTGCTGTCAGCGACAACCAGACTTGGAAACCTGAAGAAAGTTCTCACTCGATCTGTTGCTATACAGACTGTCAGTGCTCCAAAGGTCAGTATGTAGGTCATTGCTTATCCCAATCATGCAATGACTTAAAATAAAAATCAAAATTTTTTATTTCTGGTTTATTCAGTGTGAAAGACAGTTATCTTTTTAATACTTGTATAGTTTTGATGGCTTCATTTTTTTATAATACAAATGCATAATACTTTACATAGAATGAAATATTAACACATGAAAACAAATTTTTTGTTCGAGGAAAGGTAGTGTAAGGTCATAGATTTGTTTAAAAACAAACTGATTTAACTTTACAAATTCAGAAATGTTTTATTAAATAAAAACTTCTATGCAGAAATATTTATTTTTATTGTTTGGTATAATGAAGAAAAAAGAAGCACCATTTATAATAATTAAAAACAGAGAAAGATAATTATTATCTGCTTTTATGTATTTTTAGGCTTTATTCTATGCAGACCAACTGTTAGCCAAAGTCCCGGCAGGTACCCAGAATGCCATGTTACATGAGGCTTCTATAGAAAGGATAACACCTCCTGTGCTAGGACCAATTAGAGCATCCCCAAATAAAATGACAAGTAAAGTGTTCTAAGAAATGTTGAGCACTTAGTATATCACTCCGTCCAAATATTATTGTACAATCACTGCATGTATATTGTCAAAAAGTTCTGTAAAGACTTGATAGATTGCGTGTAGAAAAAAAAATTGCTATGGCATAGCAGATTATAAAGAACTCATCACTTGAATTCTTTAAATGCATTTTATTGATGTGATTACATAGATCCAAAACAAATGGGACTTAAGGACCTCCAACAAGGTCCAATGCATATTGCCTCTGCCCCATTTTTGAAATAGTTGGATCTATACCTTTACATTGTATAACTAAACACAACTCTGTCAGATTATGAAATAGTGTTATTGTTGGCTTTCTTCAGATGAGATTTGAATTGTATATTGTGATATTTCTTATAATATGAAAGAATCAAATGCAAAGAATTATGCCAATCATCAGTATAATGTTATTGATCATTTTTTATCAAGCACAGAAATAAAGTTAAAAATATCCAGGTTAAAATCCATTAACATGATATGTGAACACCTACCAATTTTCTGACAGAATAAAAAACAAACATGTCTTAAATGGCCACCACGGTCAAACTGATATAGGTTGATAATAGACAGCTAGGTGTGGTCACTTAATACAGGTTAAATTGTTATAATATGCACTACAAAGGATAATTTGAATCAGATGATGTAGGTAGGGCTGTTACAGCAAAACATTATGGGATGGGGGAAGGCACTTGGAAATTGGTATAGTCTCCCATAGAGGTGATTTTATTTAACTTATATCCACCCAATGAGGTAATTGCAAAAGCTTGATAGGCACCAATAGAATCTAATTGAATACATGTAGTTAGAAAAGTTAGATAAATAAAGGTCTAGTAAAAAATCTTTCATTTTCAATATGCTCACCCACAGGAGGAAATTTTAAAGTCCATTTTAAAATGGTCCATAAATGTACTTTCCACTGATTGATTACCAAGTAGATCTTTTTTTTTATTTTGCCTTCCCTGGGTCTCATGTATGTTTTTCCGGAGCAGCCCAAAGTCATTTAATGATGTGGTCATTTGGCCAGGATAAACGGTATATTTTATTATTTTCGTTGAGTTGTTATTTAATTTTTACTATTTTTTCTATTTTATATCTGTGATAACTTTATTAAGATTTATATTTGTACAAAGAGAGAAAGTGAGAGAGAGTGCATTTATTTACACGTAATTTTTAGTGAAATAATTATTTATTTAATTATTCCTGAATATTAGGTTTAAAATTTGTTTCTGAAATTTCTATTCTGATTTTCAAAAACTGTGATTTTCAAGTGCTATCAATAAATATAATAATATGATCTTAAACAAATTAATTCGCTCTAGCTAAAAAAAAGGTTGTCTTATTTTCCAAAGTTTCATGGTAATGTGATTTTCTGTCAATATTTTGTAGTATTTCATTTTTATTTATTCTTGTTATAGGACTATTAAGAATTTATGCAAAAAAACCTAAAAATTTATGTTGATTTTTTAGTGTGATTTTACATCCGTAATTCCTTTCATTCATTTAAATTTTTGGAAACACATTGTATATATACTGCAAAAAAATCAGAAATTTATTACAGTATGTTTTACACGATGCTTATATTAAACATTTAAGACAAAAAAAATAATAATTTTAAGTAGTAAAAACTTCAGACTGTATACAATCACATTGATTAAACCAGTCCTTTCAAAGAATTAATATCAGTCTTTATTGGAGGTTTTCTTTGATGGGACAGAAATTATTTGATATAGTGTGGATTATTTATATTTCTTCAATTGTATTAATTGTTTGCATGTGTAACAAACAAAAAATCATTTTTTCGTTGTACATATTATATTCTGTTTTTGTAAATAAATATTTTATTTACATGATCACAAATTTAGTTTGTCAATTTTATCACTTATGCAGGCATGATGTTTGTGGCACCTTAAAAGGAAACAGGTGATGATGTTTGTTAGAATTTTCTCCAGAAACAAGGAACATGAACAAAAGACTACCACAATTAACAAATTGCCTCTGAACTGGACCTGTTCAATAGAGAAATAAGTGTAAACCAACACTTTTTCAGATAATTAAACAAAATTTTTATACCCCCCGCAAACATAGTTTGGGGGGTATATAGGAATCACCCTGTCTGTCCGTCCGTCCGTCCGTCC
>JAULBM010029417.1:0-11103 GCA_032357055.1 Geukensia granosissima
CCCACAATCAGGGACGCCCCTTTTAGAGGACTAGTGCCTCAAGGACGGAGATACCTAGTGCCTATTCTTTCCCCGGCCCAACCTTTGAGAAGGGGAGTTCGAGTATTTATACATCCCGCTCGAACTAACGGACGCCCCTTTAGCAGGGGTCCTTCCTGCAGGCGGAGAAACCAAACGACCTATTTCTATACCCTGGCCGCCCTCGGGGCGGGGGGGGGCTATAGTTTGGATTATTACATACAATACCGTCCCATGCTATGGTGCCAAACCCGTAACTGGGGTGGGGGGTCGAGGGATTCGGACGACCCCTTAAAACAAATAAACACTAATAAAATCTCAATTCAAATTGAAGTCTGACTGTTAAAGTATTTAAAAAAATGCAGAAACCGTGCTAGATTGCAGGTATTTGCACCAAATGCCCCAGACCACTGACCGTGAAGGTCTCTTCGCAAGGTGGTCGACCCCCTTCTCATATGAAAATTTCTGGCTACGGGCATAAGTGCTATTATTGGCTAGTTCGTCGTATATTTTTGAATGTACAGATTGGCAAGAACCATTGGTTACGATTAACACACATAAAGGCCTTTTATTTCCACTGCATGTGCCGCAGTTGTTGGTTGTAGTGCTGGGGAAGGATCAATTCAGTATTATGTATTGTGAGCAAAGGTTGTGAAATAAAATGCTTTCTTTCTAAAGATAATATTTCTGACATGTAGATTGTAGAGGTTGATCAGTTTTAAATCATGATGTTTAGATTGTGTCGTCCCAGAGGCCTTTTCGTTGGGGGGGTTGCCAGGTTATGATACGGAAAGCCTGGCGGTGGACCATAGTGGGTGACGTGTTTGGAGAGAGCCATGCTCCTTGCACGTTAATTAAAGACCCCTTTCGTAGTTTTCGAAAAAAAAGAAGGCTAATGCCGCTGCAAAAGGCTAAATTTTCCGTCCCTACCCATCCCTCCCTTTTTTAAGTGGCAGTCAAACACCGTTGCCCTGTTGTGTCCCATCCCACCCCCTTTTCGATATTGATAATTGTTGAACTTGTTCTCGTCCTGAAAATGCATGAAATATTTACCACTGGACGTTAAGCAATCAACAATCAATCAATAGATGATGTCGTATATCTTTATCTATGTATTTGTAAATATAAAGTATTGCATAAGCTGATCAGCAAGATGGGAGACATGCAGTGTTCACTATTGTGGTACAGTTGTCGACATACGTCGCCTGAGTGAGTAATAGTTTGAGTCGATCCTTCTCCCCATAACCAATAACGATTTTGTAGAATATCGATCTTCACTTGGGACTAAAGGAAAGCAATCAGTATAGAGTCAAGTTAAAATAGTTTGGTGATTAATTTGAAATAAATATAAAAATGACATCAACTTGTTTTCATTCTCGATCTGATAATTTCATAACTGTACAAATTATTTCGATGTGAAAAAGTACGACCAGACCCTCATAAAACATCTAAATTCCCAGAAACCAAGAATGCATTTATAAAATGTCATGCGTAGAGATTCACAGGCAATTTTTTTTATATATTTCTCTCAATACTGAATTGATAAACTCCATCTTAAGTAGTAAAATTATAGCCCCAGATTTCAGACCCATATAACAGCACCGGTTTAGTTGTATAGGGGCGGACAGGGGGTACCTTTCCTCTTTCTCCCGCCCCTCCTCTCCTTTCCCCCTTTTTCTCCTTTTTCCCCCTTTCTCCCCCCTTTCTCCTTTCTCTCAACCCATTTTATTAGTCTCCCGGCTTCAAACAAATAAACTACTGATATAAAGCTAGTTTTAATAATAGTCAATAAAATGTCTATGTATTAAATAAAGTATTGTTAACCCACTCATGATATAACAAAAGTTTTGCCCGGTGTTTCTGGCGTGTTTTGGTCAAATGCCCTGTGTCCGCCGTCATCAGTGGTCCGACTCATGGTGTTTATTATATATTGAAAGTAGTCTATTTGTGAAAGTGTCAAAGTATTTTTATTTGGACCATACACTGGTTATCGGTTTTTTTTCAATAAGTGGTTTTGTCAGAAAATCATGTAAGTCATTCACAGGAACGATCACTTTGTTTTGAATCAAATGTTAGCAAGTCTTTCATAGAAGTTTTCATTTCGTTTAAAAGCCAATATAGGTGTCTTTTTGAATAATTCGGCACGTTTATTTCTGTTTCTGAGAAATTTCGATCTAGTAGTCTTCTTTTAAAGGCTTCGACTTCTTTAAGTAATTCAGTTTTGCAGTTGGTATTTCTTATGTATCTTATTATTTCTCCTTTGATGAAAGCTTTGAAAACATGTTGTGGGTGGGAACTAGTTATTTCTAGATTTTGAAAAGTTTCTGTTGGTTTGATATATGTTTTTAAATTTATGACACTTGTGGTCTTGAAGCGTTCTTCTTTATATATCACAGTGTCTAAGAAAGTAACGTGTGATTGAGAAAATTTGCAAGGGAATTTTAAGTGTCTATATGAGTTAAATTTGCCAGCTGAAAGAACTCGTGTATTTGTTCTTCTGAACCAGAAAAGTACATTATTCCGTCACCACAATATCGTGCACAAAAAGGAATTTTTATTTTTATGTTCAAATCTATGTATAATGTCGTAAATTCTGAGGTCTGCCAGTTGAGTATTTTGGTCCAACAATTAACATACAAAAACGGAGACCACTGATGAGACTCGCCGCTTTATAAATACAAATAAGAGTCGAAACACCAACATATAACTTCATTTACATTACCATATTATAGGATTTACAATGTACGCAAACATCATACCTAAAGTTAATTCAACTATTATTATACAGGTATGAAGACGAATATTACATAATGTAATATGAAAAAAATATGAAAACTGCAAATTTGCAAGGTCATATAACACAATTTATCAACTTCAATACTAACGACAAATAGTCATGAACCTGATTAAATCGAACTGGGGTGAGATTTGGTGATTTTATTGCAAATGTAAAAAACTATTAAACCACTCACTATAAATAGACATTGTTATTTTATACAAACACTTGTGTCCCCCTTTTCTCTTTCTCATCTCCCTTCTCCCGCCTCTTCTCTCCTTTCTCCCGCCCCTTCTCTCCTTTCTTCCTCCCCTTCTCTCCTTTCTCCCTCCCCTTTCTCCCTGTCTCCCTTTACACCTGTTCGCCCCACTTGTATGGTCAAAATTGTGCAAAATGCTGTGAATATCAGGTAAAGTATCTCCAAAAAATTTCCTGTAACTTAAAATGATTTAAGGGCCTTTATATAAACCATTTCTGGCTGTTGTAATTTCCACAAAATGAGAAAAACAGTGCCGTCTCACGTACCTATATCCTTTAACAGTTTCATTGAGCTTAAAGGTCTGCTCCAATTTTTTACCACTTTTGTTAAATATTACAACTTTGTCTTCTTCAAATAATTTGAAAACACTATTTATTGAAGTATTCTTCTAATTTAAATAAAAATCTAAGTATACCTTATTTTATATAAAAAATATGTATGCATTGATAATACTGCTCTCACCTAAAAATGTACATGTAACAAAACATTAAACACAGAGACAAACCAATGACCACAATTCTTGACGACCCACATGTGACATGTTGTGGGGTTAAACTAGTTTAAACTATATTAAAAAATAGAAAGTCAACCAATCTGACTAGAGAGTACCTTTATTACAACAAACATACAAGTCAAATACCTCTCTTACGAATCGTCTCGCATTTACTGAAAGGAAGCTCGGGGTGGGATTCCAGATGATAAAACATCAAGCCTTCAACAAGAGACTTCATCAAACACCGTATGTCTAACGAATTAATACTGTGTTGTCAATAAACGTGTAGAAACTAAATATAGATGCAATGCCAAATTTATTAATGCATGTATTTATGTAAGGATGCGATCAATTATCAATATCCGACAAAAACCAGTTTTAATGTCTTGACTACAACGTCGAACTTGTACCCTTTGTGGACAAGTTTGTTTAACAGAACAGTGAGATTCAAGTGATTATTTTTAAATTTGCAAGCTTTATATGTAATGTTTCTATAGAACGTACATTTTTGTCTCGTATCCAAATATTAGTAACGGTTATAAAATTTTGTAAAAGAATCGTGAAGCCAGTGATATCTGTATCCCTGCTGCAAAAGTTTACCACTAAGATGAAGGTTGCGATCATTAAAGTCGAAAACTTGGGTGCAAACATGGAAAACCGAATTAGGTGTGAAATGTAAACCCCATAAGTAGGAGCTAAAGGCACTTAATTTCTCATCAAGAACCGGAAAGTAAACTAGAGGAAAAAAACATCTTCACTTTTATCATAAATTGTAGTGCAAAAACAACTCAATTTTTAAATCCAAATCTAAAAAGAGAGTACGATCATTACTGATATTAGATTGATTCGAACTGAGTTCTTTAGGATAAATAAATTTCTTTGGCAAATTGTGAAGCTCTGGGTTAATAAAAGCTAAAACAGCATCCAAATATCTATATTTAAACTTGTCCACTTAATCCTGTTTTGCAAGTTCTTTCTTAATTTGTGTCATAAAAACTTTTTCAAATGAAAATTTGGAATTGTTGACGAGACTTGTTATAAATTATAGAATATGCTATATACGTATACGGTTACCAAGATTATTCTTGGATCATGGCCTTCATCAGTAGTTGACGAATTTATAGCACATTGTTTTGAATCTGTAAATTGCTTATTTAACCCGCCATATACTTTATGTGCAAGTCTGTAATGCAGTGGATGTCGCTGTTTTCATGTTAAAGTGTTACTTGTTTTGCATTGCTTGCTTATTTGGCAGATAGTTGTTATTTTTCAATATCATCACAATTTATTTTTTGGGTCACGGATTGTTTCGTGGATTTAAATGCTGATGTTGATGCTTACGCTAACTGGTCGCCAGTAACTCAATTTGCGACCATCAAATCGCCAATTGAGACCGGTAGTCTTCCAGATTCCACAACAGTTTCCAAAGATTCATATTTGTCTACAAGATACACCGAACAGCATAAGATGAACCTTGCTCTTCCCATTGGTCTCGTTCTCAGACTCTCTTTTACGAGATTTGATCTATTCAAAAAGGGAGACTTTCACTCATTCGTTAAACCTCGGACTAATTTGATTTTTTTCATTGGGATTTGAAAAATATAAAATAGGCCAGTTTTGTTTTTATTTGGAATTCCGACTATGCAGAAAGAGTTTAATCTCCCTTTACTTTACTGGATTCAAAAGTGTCCTTACAAGCAAATACCATTGCATGGTCTGCCAAATGCTCCAAAACACCTCTCTCCAAGTGACTGACAGTTATTTTATCAGCAGTTAAAACGGAGCTCGAGTAAAAAAACAAATTCTAGAGGTGGCACGAATCAAATAAATGATTTTAAAAAATAAAAAACAATGCCCAAATCAAGGTCACTTTTCTCTTGCAATAGCTTCGAAACTTTAGATTTCTCCAACCTGTAAACCACTATTTCCAATTCAAAGCTCAAAGAAAAATTGAAAGTTTTAGTTAAGATTTACTTTGTCATAAAAATGAAAAACGCAAGTTCAAATATTTGGTTCTAGGGAGGGACAAACCTGAAGATGACATTTGCAGAATGCTAGATTTCTTAACAACATTTTTGTAATGTTTGGCGTACACGTGTTTCAACAGACTGTCGCCATTGCAATGGAAACCAACTGTTAACCCCTTCATTTGTATGAAGCTTTTGACAGTGAGAAAAGAGAAAAGTTTGGCTTAATCTTTTGGTTTCACGTTCCGCTATATAGATGATGTCTTTCACTGAGTATTTCTAAATTAGGTGACCATGTTTATCCAATTGAACTTGAAATTAAAAATACTGCAGAAACACGAAAGGTATGCTCCATACCTGGACTTACACCAAGAAATTGGAGAAAGGGCGAGTTAAAAACAAAACTTTACTTCAAGAGCATATTGAAGAGAGAAAACAGTGATTTTTCCATTGTAAACTTTCCGTTCCTTGTAGCAACATTCCAGCCGCACCTGCATACGGAGTGTATATGTCCCACTTGATATGGTAGAGCAGACATGTGCTTTCCTATCAGGCTTTTGATGCTGACTAGAAAATCATTTAAACAAAGATTTTAAATGGAAAAAATTAAAGTCATTGCTCCGAAATTTTTTTGGTCGCAGTCATGATTTGGTTGACCCATACGAAATAACCATTTCACAAATGCCAATGGATATCCTTCCACTGTCGTGACTACAAATCCTTTCCTTTACCGGCTGCGGCTTTGTCTACTGAGTAACACGACGGTTGCCATTGGTGGAACAGGAGTTGCTTGCAATTCCGGAGCACCTGAACTCACCCTAGTTTTGTAGTGTTCGTATTACTTTAGCTTAAAGAGGGAGGGTTGAGTGCTCACAAACTGGTTAGACCCCGCCACATACTAGTGTGCCTGTCCCATTCCAGGAACCTGTAGTCAAGTGGTTGGTTGTCGTTGTTTAATTAGTCATTTACTGTTATATGTTCACCATTTTTGCAATAGTTTAGGTCGATTGTCTTGTTTTAGAAAGGTTTCATATTTTGTATTTCAGGGCCTATTAAAGCCTCCGTTATGGTATGGACTCTGGTTCATTGTTGAAGGCCGTAATTGGACCTGTAGAATTTAAATTCTTCTGTTATTTGGTGAGCGGCTGTCTCATGGACAATCATGCCACATCTCCAATTATTTACATTTCGCTTAAGTTTTAAGTGTAGGTTGTGCGTAATATGTTTGTCATTCATTTGATATTGTTGCATGGACACGGTTTGTCTGTCTTTCGGTCTACCCTTCCCCCGAGGGCGGCCAGGGTATAGAAATAGGTCGTTCGGATTATCCGCCTGCAGGTAGAACCCTGCTAAAGGGGCGTCCGTTAGCTCGAGCGGGATGTATAAATACTCGAACTCCCCTTGTCGATGGTTGTGCCGGGGAAAGAATAGGCACCAAGTATCTCCGTCCTGGAGGCACTAGTCCTCTAAAAGGAACGTTCTTGATTGTGGGGGATGTATAAATTCACAATCCGTCAAGAGGGAGACGTTAAAGACGCCTTTTGTTTAGGAAATGCCACGTCTTAAGCACGTTAAAGACCCATTGTAACAGCTCATTTTGAGTGGTCAGTAGTTACAAGGCTAAATTTTCCGCCCCTTTCCAACCCGCAATTTTTCCAGTGGCAGTCTAAAAGTCCCCCCCTTACCGGTCCTTTGCTCACAGTCAACATATTGATTTATTGTTGTAACTTGTTTTCGTTCTGATTATGCATGAAATATTTGCCACTGGACGTTAAACAACAATCAATCAATTAATCAATCGGTCTACCCCTTTGGTACCTTCGAATTCTCTAGAAAGTCGATTTGAGTTTAATAGACCATGAAATCAATATTGACTGGTCCAAAGGCTTTCACTTTGTTTGTCCCGGTCGAAAAAAACATCAAATCAGAAACAAGAATTAGAACATGGTGACAAGCTAGATACGGGATCGCAGACCAATGTGCAAAATTTATGGAGGCCTATCCATATATTATTTATGCAATGTTATGGTTCGTTTGGCTTGTTTTTAGCGGAAAGATTTTTTATGTAACAAGTATTGCCTTTAGCTTCTATGTTCTCACTTATCAAACTGAGAAAATTCAGATCGCACGCGATCTTAATAAAACCAATCCTCAGACATCATAGATGCTCATACAATGTTTCCGGTTATATCATGTATATTGCCAAGTTGTTGTTTTCTTGTGTAGCGAATTGCACGAAATCGTCATCACGGGGTATAACCTCTAGGGCGAAATTTGTATAGGAGCGGATAAAATAAGTAATTTTTAACCCAGGAGGCTAAAAACGGATGTAAACAAACCACTTAAAATCTTTATGAGGTAAGAATGTTAAGTGTTATTTCGCCTTTCTTCGATGTGTTATAAAAGTATGTCTATTCAAAGGCCAAAAGGATTGACTTTCTTCGAGGACAACTGCCTTTTAATGTCGGATAGCGGGTTTCTTAAAAGATCGCGAACAATTTGCACATGAAGGCCTTATTTTCTATCCACGTAACCTAAATATACTCCAGTACTTTAAACGAGACAGTTTTGTCCCGCAAATTAATGCGGAGAGCAACCATTCGGATCAGAAACCTACACTTATCGTGAAATTATTAGGCAAATATGCTTCAAAATCCAAAACTCGTTCGGAGGCTACTAGAATAAAACGAAAAAAATCGGAGTGGATGTGTTTGAATTCGTATTAGAAGATATTAACAATTTTCTCTTAAGGGTAACGTGACCTTTTGTGACCTATTGAAATGTTGCACACGCCATTGCAAGTCAATGATTTTTGGTTAAGGACATGTAAACCACATTCGAGACCATGCAAGCAGAATTTTATATATTTTTTGACATAATATCTAAATATACAATTAAAACAATCAAAAGTGAAAGTTGGTCTTAGGAATACTGTATGTTTTCGTGACATAAAACTGTCATAAAAATTAACGTTTTACGTTATGTTTAATATCTATCATAAATTGGCAGAATCAAACCGCTTTTTTCAAGAACTTAAGTTTTGACATTAATCAATATTGTACAATTATTATAAATGCGTAAACATTCAGAAGATCTTTACGTGTGTTACTAAAACAAAAGTTCCAATTTGGGACGCATTTCGGCATATCGACCTAGTTTTAAGTTATCATGAAGAAGGATAGGGGTTTTCTTATTTACTTTTATTTGTGGTCATTGTGATTAACCTTGGGACCCCAAAAAGTCAATATTTGTTTTTTTTCTTCCACAAGAGCTATAATAGTCAGATTTTTCATCCGTTAACAAGAAATTGACGGCTGTTTGTTTTCGTCAAGACAATGGCTAGGGTCTACTCACTGCAACTTGGTTAAAATGAAAGTGATGTGACCCCGTTAACAAGTATTCATGTGGGGGCAGACAGGAAATACATTCATTTTTTCCCCTCACGTCTTCCCCTTTTCCCTCGCCGCTTTTCTCTCGTCTCATTCCCCCTCCACAGGATACTAATAAAGATAATTAAAAGGAGCAACAATTAGAATTTTATTCGACTCATTTTGGTTCTTGATTAAGCTGGTCCCAGCTTGATTTTTATTTTAAACTGAGATAACCCTTGACAAAGTTATAGGGTCTTTGCTTGCAATAGATCGGTTCAGCTCCACTCATTATTGTTAGCAAACAAAACACGAACTTTTCTCGAACCGTGCGATTTCTTCCGTCGGTGAAAATGGTTAACAGTTAGCTGATGGATATTGTCGGTGAATTGGCTATGTCCCAATTTTGAAGTCGAATGATTTATTTGAAATAATTAGTACTTTCTAGTAAAATTTTAACCCGCTCTTAGGAAAATCGTCATTATTTATACGTTCCTAAGAATTTTCAACCTAGAAGTTATACCCCGTGATAAAGGTATCAATAAAGATATCATTTAATTGAACAATACAAGTTTTGGCAATTACGTACCTTATATATAGTTTGGAATTAAAATTTATTTTGAAAGTAAATAACTCGAGTTCATAACCTGCGATAGACAGCACACACTCGTTGTGAAACCGTTGAGCGTTGAAGCCAATACAGAAACGGAAAGTGGGTTGTTTTTTCTGTTTATTCCGCTATAACATTACAAAAACAACTAAAGTAAATATAATCGTATCGTCTTTTTTGCTAATGTAAAGTCTTATTTAGATATATTTTAAAATCTGTTTTTCTTCAGTGTCGTATGAGACACAAAATATGACATGCAACATATTCAGCAGATTTGTTCCATTTTTACTCCTAGTATTATACTTTTGTTTTAGATGTGTGTAGCTTTACTTAAAACTGAAGTAGTTGTAAAAAAGTCTAAGACTAAAAAGCCCGCACTTTGGTTAGTGCTTTATTCACACATACTCCATAATACTAATCCCCAAAGTAGTACGTGTTGAGTAAATAACATATACAAGAACACATTTACAAATTTTGAATCTCACAGTATGCAGAATAAGGCATTTTTGAACACAATTGAAAATACCGATTAATCAAACCTACTTAGTCACATGCACAGTCTCTGCATTTCATTCTATGTAAAAACAGAATATCATATAAAACATTTTAACTACAACACACGATGCTTGACCTTGGGAAAATACTCAGATAATTAAACATTTTAGCTCCTGCCAAAACATTTCAGCCTACAACCCTCTGTTGAGAAGAACATGTCTGCCCGAGAATACGCCAGCAGGGGAGTGAAGAGCAGGAGGATGAGACGGTGTCTCTTGTTGTACGAAAGGGATGAGAACTGTTTCTTATCTAGAAGACCGTGTTTGACGGGGGATAGCCCATGAACTACAAAGTTATCCTGGTCTATCAACTGGCGCTGGAAGAAATGATGATAAAATTTTGTCCATGAAATAGTTGGGGATGAATGAAATTTTAGAAAACACCAGTGATAAAATTAAATTACGGTCTTCTATTTAAAAAAGACAATACTGGTAAAGCTGAGATGTTTCTCATGTCATTACCAATATGACAGGATGCGGATGGTGCATGATAAATTTGAATAATAGCAATGTAACAAAGATGTAACAGTATGTTAATAATTTGTAATGCTGATAAGGGATATGTGATGATCTTATCTAAACATTTTGTATCTTATTATGTGTTGACTATATACCGGCTTGGACTACTAAGTAACACGACGGGTGCCACTAGTGAATAGTGGAACAGGAGCACCTGAACACACCCTGGTTTTTTGCAGGGTTCGTGTTACTTCAGCTTTAGTTTTCAGTGTAATATCGTGTGGTCTGTGTTTGTCTTTTGTTTTATTTTGGCCATGGTCTTGTATGTCTTCCGACTTCGATTTCTGTGTGCCCCTTTGGTATCCCCTGACATCAGAAACTGTTTCACACCCTCCAAGTGACATGTGCCAAAGGGAATTTGAATAAGGTCTGTGTTATTTAGTTGTAGTCCAGATGTGTATTCATGAGAACTTACTAAAACCAAATGGGCTACTTGTAGTTTGATAAACAAAATTTAAATTGCATATTAATGACTTATAACCAACACAACAGATGTTTATGAGACAGCTTACTCGTCCGGAGCACCTGAGTCTACCCCC
>JAULBM010029428.1:0-11102 GCA_032357055.1 Geukensia granosissima
CTGATATAACGAAGTAGGTTTATAACGAAATAATTGTGAAAGTCCCCAGCATTTCGTTATATCCAAACTTTACTGTACTTCGAGGAAACCACATGAACGAAAGAAAGTCTTACCAATTTCGTCCATGTCGTCATCTTCACATGTTTCCTCCCGTGGTAGTTTAGCCCGTATGAGACGTGGAGACTGTCCTGGTAGTGAGATTGCGTTAACGGAAACATTATTCATAGATAGTCCCTGTAAATCCTCGGCCAGCGAGGGTGTAGGACTGATGTTCAGTGATCTTACTCTAAAAAAGAGCAAAATAACCTGCGTTTTATGGATGTCTGTTAAAAAATGGAATAAAAAGGTTTAACAAAACATTAAAGAGCCGTGAATGTCTAGATAGACAGTGCAAATAAATTTTAAACAAACTAAAGTATACTTAATTTTAATGTTTTTTTTGGAACAAAACATCTTTTCTTTTTTAATTGTTTTGAATTGGTCCTTCTTGGATTGTTTATTTTGGAGCTCTTACATCGGTTGTCTAGATTGATTGGCTTATGAGGAAGAAAAGAGAGTTTTACAAACAAAATCCTTCCAAAAAGCCATAGGAGACACTCATCCATTTTTTGTACGCGTCACCTAGAGAATTCTGTTATCTAGAGGTAGTAAAAGATTTTTTTTCCGTCTTGTTTTTTCGTCTCTTTACTTATCTTGCCAGATTAATTCTTTGGATCTCTCTCGATACCTCATAGAACAAGAAATTTGACCGGAATTAAATAATTGTAGATGTTTGGACACCATAGGACCAAAACTTGTCTTAGGTGCTTTTCGGAAGGGAGAGTTGAAAAAATAAATTTTGTTACTTGTTACAGTAGAAACATATGCATATAGGCACCAGTCGCCTACCTGAAACAAGTACTGTCTCAGTCCAACCTTAATTAATCCCGTTATCAATATTTTGTAATGTCTTTGATTCAATTGAACATCAACTGTAATACAGTACATCTTATCTTTAACTGATTTAAAATCAGTACTTGGGAAATTTTTAAAAATCCTTTTAAAAATTATCAAAGGAAAAATTTATACCGATTTGATGCAACAGATTTTCATTTACATTTGCAAAGTATGAAATGAATATGCAGCAATAAAATATTCTTATGAATCATTTCACATTTGAATGCATTTCCTGGATCAAAAATATATTAACTTATTTATTACATTAAAACACGTTAATGAGAATTTATATCTTCACAGTCTAAAGAAGAAAATGTATTTTCGTAAGAGTATTTGTACAAAATGGTCTTTTTCATTAAATCCATAAACGTCCAATGACATCAAGCAATTAAAATTTTAAGAAATGTCCAAATATATCTATGCAAATAATATGTTGTATTAATACTGTTTCCCACCATGTACCGCAGAATATATAGTTTAAGCAAACCGACATCCTTATACAACATTGTTAAAAAGAAAAATACAATTGTGTCAGTCGCATAACAAAGTTATAGTGATACGATGATATACATGTGTTTACCTGTCGTTATGTAAATAATAAGTTCTTCTTGTCCTGAAAATTTTGATATAAATGTACGGTTGAAAGATTCATGTTGTGGAATTTAAGGCTAAGTTTTATAACTTCTTTTCAGTTTTATTTGTTTTTACTAGAAAAAATAATGAAAAGTTTTTTGGTAAATTACGTATGCTCATATCATTCTGAAATTTATATAATTTAAGTTAATATAGGTATTTTATGTTATGTCCTGGTAATTTTGTGTTGCAACAATTACATAATGATGTGACCATATGACAATGACTGCATGGAGCTAATATAGAATAGAATAAAAAGGCTAACTAATGAAAAAGGTGGTAAGGATGTAAAATTATACCACATATTAAAACGTCAAATTTTGAACTTATTTTACGGTTTCTTAGGATTTTAAATATTACTGGGTAGATGACACTGCTGATGGACACTAGTTTTAGAGGTCCTGCATTGGTGTTTTAACAATGCATGATCTTTAATTTTAGAAGCTAGGAGATATCTTCCTCCTCGTTTCAAACATCCTTGGATGGATTTAAATATCAATAGCAATCCATAGATGGATTTGGACCTCGTTAACAGACAACCTAACATGGATCAGGATCACGTTTACAGTATAAGAAATATCTGGATCTCGTTATAGCAAAATGCTTAAGTTCCTTATATATGTTTAAGTTAAAAATATAAGCCAAACTTACGATGGTGGTCCACTGGGTAGATAGTCACTCATTAATGATCCTCTTCTATCCCCACTTACTGAGTTTGGTAACGACTAAAATATCAATACAAAGTCAATTTTAATTGTAAAAATTACTAAAAACAATCAAATTTTGATTTTTAAAAATTTTATTGTAATTTTATTTTTAACAATTTCCAGATATTTAAAATGGGAAGCAAGAGAAAAATAGACGGTCAAGAAAAGTTTACAGACACAACAAATCCAACAACCAGACGAAGTCACAACCAAACAATAGGAAGTCCGAGATCTAAACATAACACCAGAAGCACTCAAATCTACACAAACTGAAACATAAAACAACATCCAGCAGAGACATCCATCAAATGCAGTAATTATCCGTCTGTGGTATATGAAAGACACTTTCTTGTTATTATACAACCGGTGTTAATAAAAGGGTAAAAATATAAAGATCACAATTCAAAAGAATATAATAGAGAAAGCCAGCTGAATATATCTGCTTAGGAGGAAATTCTGTTGCATTGGTCATTGATATTCATAACGAAAATTAACCTCCTTTTTGATATTGTTTTCATCTTTGGATTTCCATTCTTTGTTTGTAATGAGGAAAATGATTTACTTCGAAAATTGTAATTTGAATAAGTCAGATCCAGTCAAGAATCAAGAATTCGGTTAGAAAGATAGTCAAATCAATGATGGTACCATGGACTACTAATGATCAATAATTGGAAAATTGATATTAAAAAAATCTTTTACTGTTTGCTTTCTAACAGTTACCAAAAGACTGTTATGTGGAAAAAATATCATAGGTATTAAACAATAATATTACCACACATTAACTTACTGATGATGAAAGCTGTCTCTTCGGGGAAGCTCGCTTTTCAAAAGACTCAATCAAGTCATCGTTGTGATCATGAAGTTTTTTATTAGCATCACTACAAACGTAAAATTATTGAGTTATTTTTCGTCGATTTTTTTGGATTTCCAGTGTTTTATTTGTATTCTGTATTTAGAAATGGTGTACATGAAGTAAACTAACAAAAAGTTTAAACAAACTTTAATTCAATTTTAAAAAATGTCCATTTGTATTTTTATCTTAAAAAGATTATGGAAATATTGTAAAATTATCAGCTTAACATAGTAAACAAATATTCATATATGGTGTTAGCCTGGCATATTCAACTTCACAAATTTACATGGATTTTATCGAAACCTAAATTAGGAGTCCTTAAAACATTAGATTGGACAGTAAAAGAAAAATATATAAAGACATAATAGTATTGCTCTCGTTTAGCATTAAGTAGGAGCCTGTTTTTTTTCTTAAATGGTCTAGTAGAATATTTGATCGATGTCGAGGAAATCCCTTGCAAATGTGGATATAAATTAACAACTACTGTAATATCAAGTTATCAATAACCTGATATGAATCTTCTAATATCCCGATGGTTATAGATTATCAACTTACTGCAACATATGTAATTGACGAGTTAAATTATCTTGTTCCTTTATTATATCTGCAACAGTAGCCTTTTCCCTGTAAAATCAATTTGCAGAGGCATAAAATGAATGTTAATATTAATAATTTTGCAAATGTTTTGACATTGCAAGTGCGTGATGTTTCGTTTGTTGTTGATCTCTGTTTTTTTTTCTCGTATTCGTTATGTCATCTTCGCTAGCCAAGAGTTACGATCCATTTCTCTCCTCTTCGCTAGCCAAGAGTTACGGTGAAGAGGAGAGAAATGGATCGTAACTCTTGGCTAGCGAGGTGGTCGTTATGTATATTGATTAATTCTTTATCTTGTTCTCTAACTCGCTCTCTTATCTTGTTCTCTAACTCGCTCTCTTATCTTGATCTAACTCGTTCTGTATATTTTTTCTAGACAGACTCTTCCCGATTTCCTCATTTTTTTTTAACTCTATATATATTTTTGTGTTTTTTCTGCATAATGACAGGAATCAATCAAGTAGACAATTCCCTTTAAATCTGTTTATATCAATGATATGAATCTTAAACACACTTCAAAATAAGTGACTATATATTTGAGTGCGTCGCAAAAGAAACTTAACTAAAGCTCAACCTAAAGGCTCCTAGGAGCCTGTAATCGTTCACCTATCCTTGAAAAAGGCTTGTATTTAAACTTTAATACCGTAAGAAACAATCATACAAAGTTACATCTAATTCCATTAAGTAGTTTTAGATGAGAAGATTTTTTAAAACTATAACTTCAAGATAAGCTAAAAAACTTCGACATATATAAAGACATAATAGTATTGCTCTCGTTTAGCATTAAGTAGGAGCCTGTTTTTTTATAAAGGATTTTCCTTGATAATTTCATCACAGATAGATTTCATCATGCTGAACACTTTTTAACCTGTGTCAAACTTTGGCTAAAATTAATGGTTTTTGAGATATATGCGAAAATGTTCTGTTTGACCCATATGGTCTATTGTTAGTAACAACGGCCATCTTGGTAGGATTTTCAGGATAACGAACATAACTTTGAAAGGGGACACTCAAGGACCATTCTGCCAAAGTTTGGTATCAAATAGGGCAGTGGTTTCACAGGAAAAAATCTTTAAAGGGAAGTTTACTACGACTGACGACGCTGGACGCCGGAGGAAGGACGCAAAGTGATGTCAAATGCTCACACGACCCTTTGGGTAAGGTGATCTAAAAATTAAAAGCAGAGCTTTCAAACCAAAACAAAGGGCAAAACTACTCAACCAAAATAATTTTGTATGATTGCTTTTTGTAATATTATTTTTTCAAAATTTAATACATTTTGGTATATGCATTGAGCCATGCTGGATCCAGGTCACGAACGGTTTTTCGTTTTTTTTTATTGTAGCAAACTTAGAGTTTTTCATAACAAAAGTTTTTATTAAAATAATCTCCATTGGTTGTAGCAAGATAAATGAAAATACAACAATGCGCTGTTTTATCAATTGCTGTGGAAATACAGATTAACAACATCAATAGATTCATATTTTTAAATCCATTAAATATTTTCTGTTTCGCAAAGAACAAGATTTTACGTTATTTTATGACATAGTCTGTCAAGCTTTGTTGAACATTAACCAATATTGGACCATATAACTTTACAATTGGTTTCAAAGCTGTAAAACATGTAACTTACAAATGAAGTTCTCGAACTTTATCCTGGTACTGCTGTTTATACGTTGACAATTCAGTCCGCACTACCGCCATGTTTGTTTTAGTGTCCGTTAATTCACTTTTTAATTGTCTATTTTCCACAGATATATCATTTAAGTGTTTCTGTAACTTTAATAATTGTTCTTCCATTTCTTTGTTTTCCTTTCCATAACCCTCCTGTTACAAAAGCAGAATAAAATTCACCACAGTAAGCTATTAGCTCTGGTTTCAATGCTTTTTGTCTAGATAGGGCAAGTAATTTTACCTAATTATTCTTCATTATTTCTATTCCAATCTTTAAAAAAATCATAGATGTTTGCTTTTCGCTAAAATCTATAAATTGTAATAAATTATTGTGACATACCATTAATTTTAGTATAATGGCAATAAATTGTGATTTTAATCAGACCCAAAAAATGAAACTAAATGGAATTAAGTGATAGAATTTAAAGCCAAAATATAAATATAAATACTAGTAAATAGCAATTTCAAGACTAGAATGACTAGACAAGAAATAATTGCCTTTTTCACCTGTTGCATTGCACTGTAATTCTGTTGACATTGTAGAAGTTCTGCTTCTAGTTCTTTCTTCAACTGAGCTTTTTCTTGCTGTACCTTTTGTTGTTCCTATTGACAAAAATCATGTTTTATCAATGTTTAACATGGATGTATTTTTCCCAAGAGAAAATATTTCAAAGAGCGATAATTTAAGTTTGAACACACATCAAATACTTTGGGTCAATTAGTCATAGTTTAATTAATAAATATTCAGAACTATACTAATTGTTTTTTCTCCTGAATTTCTTATCGACAAAACCCTAATATTGAAAAGATCTGTTTGTGAATATTGAACAAAGGTATGTTGATAACATATTTCAAGGAATGATATTGTAGATGATCAAATACTCATAGCTTAGGTAAGGAATATTCAGAACTGCACGAAAAAGTGGCTTTTTTTTAAATTCTTGACGTTATTTCGGAAAAAAATCAATATTTTCAAAAGATTTTACGGTTTATCAGAATAAACTGTTACCGTACAAAATATTGAGTAATTGAAACACTGCGACACCAAATCGGATCATTATGCTTGTTTTTGTTTATTTTTAGTAAAAATTGATTTTTATATTGCTACATTGACGCCTATGCTGCTGCAAGCATGCAGCGTTCGTCATAACACAAAATGCATACAAATGATTTTTTGATTATCATAATATATAAAAACAAATCAATGCAATGCATATTTTTTATATTTTACTGTAGGACGTAAGGTAACATATGTTGCAAGGATTATAAAAGGTCAATCGGAAAATTCTCAAGTGATGGATAGTTTGAACATGAATCACACACCAACAGCTGGATATACAGAAACAATTGTCAATTTCAAATTTTACAATGAAACCGATTGAAAAAAGTTTGGGGTTTGTATGTCTTAAAATATCTTGTATCCATTAATTGAGAAATGATAATTTAATTGTTTTAAAAAATATTTACCCGATCCGGGTGCATTTTACAAATTGCATTACCTACTATTTAGGTAATCATACAAATAACGTCTTTTTTTAAAGACCGACAGAAGGAAATAATGCCAAGAACACAGGAGGGAGGTTTTTATTCGGCAGTGTGTAATATCATTTCTATAACAATGTTTTCTATTTATTTGTTACTGTTTTATTGTTCTTAATTTGTTAAAACAAAACATTAAAAAAGTTTATATCTTACTTTAATATAAAACTTTCTACTAACGTTTCTCTTTGTATTGTTCTTATAGAATTTGAAAGATGCCAAAGGAACAGACGTAAATATTTTATGTTGTGATTCTTATTTATAAACCTGACTTCTGACCTTTTCCCTAATTCTGTCTTCCATTTTCTGCATTTCTCTCTCCATCTCATCTTCCAACTGCCGTAAATGTTGATCGTGTTGAATTTTTTCTCTAAAAGGAGATTAATTTCCAATAGTTAGAAAGTGTTAAATTTTCTATACGCTTTTGGTAACTCTTAGTGCAATCTATCTTTTTTACTTGTATTATTATTATTTTGCAATTTTAATGTTTTTGGATCGCTATCTGGGCTGATGAATTTGAAAGGGATACCGATTTTACGGGTTAAAATTAAACAACGGTAATAACATACATTCAACACTACTACTACCGGGTGGACGGTGCTCCTAGAAGACCGTTAGTCCCCGAGGGTATTACCAGACTTGTCCACTTTATTTTGACATGATGCGTGTTGAGTTGATGCAACTTGGTATGGACTTTTTCCCAAAAGGTCTCATAAATGTTTCAATGTTTCTTTTATATGAATTTGGCGTTGTCTTTTTGTTGAGTTATTTTTCTTAACTTCTTCATGTTGATAAATAAAATTAATTTAAGGTATAAGTATTATTTTCTCATTTAAAAGGACAGATGAAGTTAAAATTAGAAAGCTGTCTACAGTTAATACTTGTTTATACTTGTGCCTGGTAATATGCCATATTAATATTTTAGCAGTATATATAGACGGCGTTAAGGATTTTCCAGCCATTTTATAAATATTGAAAGTTTTTAGCCACTTGCCATTGTATTTAAGTCATATGATAATTCTCGCAGAAAGACCGCAAATACCGCGTGTTTCATTTAATCATAAAAAGTAATGGGTATTTCTTGTTATAAATAATTTCTCAAAAAGATTTTTATATTTGTATATGCTCGATTTGCATTTAAAGGTGTAATCTCTCATCAATAGCATTAGAACCAAAACATAGGAAGTGCGAGACACAAACACAAGAACACAAGAAGTATTCAAATCCAGACAAATCGAAAAGGGAAGCCAGTGGTAGTAACAAATACTATGTGTAATACGTTTAGAATCATTTCCGTATGTTCAGTGCTTTAGAATTCAAAACAATGCCGAAAATTACTGTAAAACATAACTTGTTTATTGTCATGTCAGACAAGGAATTCAAAGATACCGAAGGGGCAGACAGAAATATTTAAGTCGGAATACAGACAAGACCATGGCCAACAAAATGAAACGAAAAACAAGCATAGAAAACACACAACACTAGCTGAAGTAACACGAACCCTACAAAAACCAGGGTGGGTTCAGGTGCTCCGGAAGGGTAAGCAACTCCTGCTCCACTAGTGACCCCGTCAGACAACTGGGCTGGTAAATACTCTAAAGGACCTCTGTTCTATCCAGCAGAGACACTAATCCAGTGGTTTCAAAATACAAGTTAACCAACATTGAATAAATCTTATGAATTTCTAAACGCTATATTTAAAAGACAGAATATGGAATATATACCAAAAAGACACGATTCACGTCTTACTTACGTTTAAACAAATATTCAGCCAAATTTGACTGCGTTTAAAAAGCTATTCTGGATTTACTTTCATCAGACACAGTAGGGGCCACAAAATAGGAAGATCAGTTAAAGTTTATGAATTTTTAATAACAGTCAAGGAGCAAATGAAATATACAAATTATGAATTAAATGAACGTCGATAAGCCAGATACAAGTCAGACGTACCTTTCAAGGAGTAACCTCTTATCAGTAGCATTATAACCAAAACAGATATTACATATATATAAAACCATATTAATTTCAGTTGCGTACAGAGCGGTTTATATCAGGTGCGCTAAGCGCGAAAATTTTGTCAAAATTTTATTGCTTGTGTGAAAAGAACAGGCAATGCAAAAATATAGATAATACGAAAAACTTGATAGGACTGTGTAAATCTTCTTTAACACAATGTTTTATGTGGCAATATTCCCTTGCCTACGGGTTTTATGTTTCGCAGTTGATTCGATACTCTCGTGTCTATTCCAAGTATCAGGATTTTCTGAAGAGAGCGTTGTTCTTGCCGCATAAATTACTACAACAAGGATACATCAAATCAATATTGAAATCGTCCATCCTTAAATTTTAGAATTCTCATGAATTGGTTGTGCCATATGGTATCAGTTTATCTGAACTAGTTATGGACCCATGACTGGTAATTCAACAATGAGTTGACTGACCTCTTCTCGTAATGACGTTAACCCGGATTAGAGTTAAAGGATTCCACGACGGGTGTTGCGCGCAGGACAGGGGATGCTTACCATTCATGAGCACCTGGTCCCTCTTTTGTTTTTTAAAGGGGCTCGTTGATTTCAAGCCTCCGTTCTTTTTTGTTTTTGTTTTGTATTTCAGTTGGTATCATATTTGTCTTGTCTCTTTGGACTATGGACTTATGGGTATTCTAAACTGAACTTTGTAGCGATGTAAATGGTATAAGTTTGAAGAGGTCCAGTAAACCAAGGTAGAAAAATGGAAAAACAATCTTCAAAACACATATTCCATAAACCACCTTCACACTCTTTACAGCGATCAACAGGAAGTAGTGCTATCTGCTCTGCTGTTAAGTGTTCCTATTGTTATCCCAATACACAGTGACCAGATTGCCGCGTAAAAGTATACTTAGCAGCAAAATAATGGCAGTCATTTTGCTACCCAGTATACTTTTCCGCGGCAATCTGATAATTGTGTATTTGGATAACAATAGGATCAACTTACCAGGGAGCTGATAGCACCGCATCCTGTTGATCGCGGTAAAGGGTGTGACCTTCCCAGCACATATTCCATAAACGGAGAATACTCGTTTTCCATAATATAAGAATATTAATATGGTTGTAGAAAGTAACTGATTTGTGACTGATTTAAATGGAATTTTATCTATACATTTTGAAGGATTTCATTATTATGAAGCAGATAAACTTGAATCTGCTTTTAATCTAATGTGGTGGGAAGAATTTAATATGGCAAATGAATCATACATACAAATATGTTTGGCGAAATTGGTGTAATATAGTTTTATATTGTCGGTTAGAATTTTTGATTTAGGTCAATTACATCGCACATCTGACAGTTGAGTACTGAACCCCAAGTCAAGTGCACAAAAAAGTTATGCGTCCTTGTAAAAGTAAATTATAACCAGCTTGTACATCTATTTTTACACCTGTATTTTTTTCTTTTACTTTTTTGTAAACTGTCCTTAGTTGGCAATACTTTATGTGTTTTACACTTCTTTCAGAGCTTCTTCTCCTGTATTTCATTTGAGATTTGGAGAAGTTTAAGGCGATATACATTTATCATAAAGACGGACAAATTTAAGACAAAACCAATCATTTAATGAAACAAACCATTTTATTTTAAGATTTGTTTTTATGTTGTCTTGTCACACTACTGTCCTAGGTTAGAGGGGTTGAGCAAAACTACCAATGAAAAAAACATGTTTCCCCAGCCAAATACTTTACAAGACTGTCCCAAGCTAGGAAACCTGTAATCTAGTGGATGTCGTTGTGATTATGTTTAAGTGTTGCTTGATTTACATTGCATAATTATTTATCTGATAAATGTTAAAATTAAGTTTTATCATATTTAATTTTTGCGGCCTTTTAAAGATTGACCTTTGGTGTGGAAATTTGACCATTGTTGAAGGCCTTTGGGAAAACTGTAGATGTTTGTAATATTGTATTTTGATGGCTCTCAAATATTATCAAAACATATCTTCTTTTCTATATTCCTTATCTTACAAAAAACAATTGACGAATAGCAACAAACTTCTAGACATCATAACCATTTTAACAACAAGCGTGGTTGTTAAAGTGTAAATGTGTTTGTTTGTTGGTTTGAATGGGGTTAACGCCACTTTCAACAATATTTCAGTCATATCGCGGCGGTCAGTTTTACTGGTGGAGGAAGCC
>JAULBM010029439.1:0-20967 GCA_032357055.1 Geukensia granosissima
GATCCAATTCACTTTTTCACCATTTAATTCTACTAGCGCTTTCACTGCTACAGCAGATCATCAGGTAGATTTGTATACTGACATATTTACCAGCGTACGGATTGTCTTGACTTTTTTCTATATTTTTTCTATATTTACCAGCGTACGGATTGTCTTGACTTTTTTCTATATATATATATATATATATATATGTATAAAGCTTAAATAATTACCCTGATGAGTGAGATTTTGAAAGATATCAGCAGCATTTAAAAGGAGGAATATAGAATATATGTCAAAAAGACGCAATCCACATTTAACAAATATTCCACAGCCAAATTTAACTACATGTAAAGCACACCTCTGTATTTCCCTTTATCAGACATGACAGGGACAAAATAAAGAAAGATCAATCACACGTTTTGTATTTCGGGGCCTTTAACAGCTTCCCTTATGGTGTGGACTCTTGGTGAAGGCCGTAATAGGAAGAATGGTGGAGGAAGCCGGGTTACCCATTTTTGTATTGTACAAAGTCAGGCAAGAGCTAACACCATATAGGTGATAGGCTACAGTGATCTGTACAGGTAAGTTTTAATCAACTACCTAGAGCACTCTGCCACCCTGGCCCCAGTTTTGGTTTTACCTTGTAAAACAAAAACTTTTAAATTCAGAAGAAAACGACAACTGTAGATAAATTTACACTGCTAAGGCAATCAACAAGGAAGACAAAAATTACTAATGTCTACACAGTAAATCATAATAGACTAATTCCATTTAATAAAAAATAATCATTAGGTATAATGTCTTGCCTGAGTCTTTTGAACAAGTTAACAAAAAAATATCAAAACTATCTGAGCATAATGTTACAAATCAAAATAAGTCAATGTTTGTAATAAACCAATATAATTCCAACTGCTAAAAAAATTGAGAAACAGTCGTAATAAACTAACAGCACTCCAGACATGACATTAATACTGCACATTTAAGAGAAAAAATCTAAAAAAAATGAAATGGTCTCACATCCCACAATGCACCTCCATAGTTTATCGTTCATCTCTGACATCCAAATCATAAAACATTACGCAACTGACGATATATCAAACAATATCCCATTTAAAACTTATTTATATGTATTCTATACCTCATAAAGAAACACAAAACTGGGTATAAAATACACCCATATCCTACAATCATTTAAATCAATCGTCAGATATATTGACGGCAAAGGGTGATAGTAACCAACTCCGTCATTAGATTAAATTGTTTCAATTATGTCTTTTCAATGTGTCGTAAGCAAGTTCATACAGTAAATATTATGTGGCACACAATGTACTACTAATCAACATCATCTTCCTTGACTAAAACAAGTTAATTATGTACCGATATTGGAAGTTAACCAAGTTCGTGTAATACCTTGTAGAATTACTTACTTTTGTTATTTAAAAAATTTGATATTGCATAATTCTTATACCAATTATTGTGTAAAAATTCATTTCAACATAATATTGTTTGTTTGTTTGATTGGGGTTAACGCCTCTTTCAACAATATTTCAGTCATATCATGGCAGTCAGTTTTACTGATGGAGGAAGCCAGAGTACCAAGAGAGAACCACTGACCTTGGGCAGTTAACTGACACATCTTATCACATGCGATGCAAGTCATACGCAACCTGTTGTTGTATTGTACAAACCCAGGCACTTCTCTAGCCGTATAGGTGATAGGCTACATTGATCTGTACAGGTAAGTTTTCATCATTTCAACATAATAATTTCACTTTGTGGTGAATAAGTAAATATGAAAGTTGATTAAACAATAAATCTGTGAGCCAATGCTCACTAGTGAAACCCTAGCACTCCATCTTTAGTATATGGAAAATTCTAGTCCTCAGAAAACATGGAGTGATTATGAACCAACACATTGATACAATTATCAGCATTATAAATGTTTACAACAGCTGGAGAAAATGGTGTGAAAATTATGTGTAATGGCTGGAATGACAGACAAAAAATGGCAAAGTTATAAAAAATAAAGTTTCCAAATAGAGAAACCGTGTATAAATTCCAAAAACTTTTAAGATAATTATTTAAAAAGTAGTTCAGTTAGATAAACATAGTTATCTCCCTTTGAATAGTTGTCCCATAACCAAAGTTATTCCAACAGTGTGAAAGTTTATTTCATTTGAAATACTTCTTCCAATTCTCTTGCTTTTAATATTATGAGTTTTAAAAAAACTTTACTCACTCTGTTTTTATTTTATTTTTTAGAAATTTTAAATGTTATTCCTAGATATAGAAATAAGAATTTTCTCACCTGTTCCTAAAAATATACAAAAGAAAAGAAAGAATTTTAAACTGCAGTGTTGGCATCAGTTATTGAGGTTCTGCTCCCATATTTTGCCATTGCAAGTAAAAGATTTAAATTTAAAATTTCGCTCACTCGCACCTATTATCACTAAAAATCTAAAGAACTAGAAATAAATTAAGAGTGGCCTAAGAATAAGTAACTGCCTTGTCAGAAGTACTTGATCATGTATCTGAATATTTGTTTTTAGTATAAATTATAATTTCTATAAGAAAATTCCACAAAAAAAAACAATTACCCTGAAATTGAATTTGTTGCAATATCATATTGAAATTGTTTTCCCCTTGTGGGTATTATTCTAATTCTTATATCCAAGGATGACAGGTTTTATGTCTCCCCCTACCATCATCAGTTGTTGAATGTACAAAGAAAATTTCAACTTGTTTGGAAATTAAATAATAGATTGATATAGGGTAATGATTATGTTTGTATCAAAAGGTAAAATCTGTAAATATTATAAAAATCTACTTTCTAGTTTTGATAAAATTAATTCTTTAAGCAATATATATAGTATAATGAGTGTTGAAAAACCCAACTAAGCCTGTAACTTCTACAAAATCAACATTGAAAAGATCACCTTCATTCTAAATGAAAATAATCAAGTAAATTATACACAAGATACTCAGTACCCATAAAGTTACAGAAATGAACACAATGAGAAACAAATATGTCTTAAAAATAATAAAAATAAGAAAGTCCCATAAACCCTATTAAAATCAACAAATCTAAATGGCAGTAAAGCATGAACATATCACAAGTAACAATCTAAATAAACAAAATCCGTGTCCACCAGAAACGTATCTACATACAATGCTGCGAAAATTACAAACTGCCATAACTGGATCCAATTAAAAATTTAGGATCAACATGGCAATAAATTATTATTGTCATATCACAGGTAACATTCCTGCTAAAATTGAACAAAATCTACCTAGTAGTTGCACCAACATATTGTGATGGGGGAACAGACCTAGACCATCATCATGATGTGGTTGGGGACAAAACAGAAAAAACATTGATGTCAGTTTGAAAATCTACTAATCCAAAGATGCTTACCATGACCATTTTGGCAAAAATTTTCTCCAACAAGAGGAAATCTGCTTCTACCACCTTGAAAAACAAGACTTAACCCAAAACACTTTTTCATGGAAAAGCTGAAATCAACTCATCCATCCAAAACTTTCATTCCACTCTATGTAATAAAATATTTCCAAAATAAAGTTTTACTTACGTTTCCGACACCAGATGTATTTTTTAGCAGTATTTGGAGGATCTGGTTCTATCTCAACAAGTTTGACTGTTTTATTGCGCCATTTGTCGCTGGTTTTACTCTTTTCTTGTTGAATTAACTCAACTTTAGAGTTAAGTCTTTTATAATGGGTTCTAACAGGTTCTATGTATTGATTATCATCAAATAACCAACCCGGCTTTGCGAACATTGCAAATAATTTCACCTGGTACCAAAAAAAGTATGAAATCTGTGTCACTCACAAAAATTTTAATATAATATTTTTGTCTTCCTCAAATTTGGAACTTATTATCCTTAAATCTTCTCACAACTGGGTTAACTCCCCTTGATAAATAAGTAAAAGCGGAATCCACATACTATTAAAGTTTCATCAAAACAACACAAAGGTTCTCTCCTTAAATTAGGTCATTTAACTCCAAATTTAACACAGATACCGAAAATTTCCTTTCCTAATTGTAACTTTGAAAAACAATACGAAATGTCTCCCCTGTTGCCATATTAAACAACAAAACCCCTACAGCAACATCATAAAACGGGATTGTTGCTAGGGAAGAGCTAACTTTGTCCTAGGTAGAAAATACATCAAATTTTTTCAACCCACATCCTTATAGTAAAACATTACACTGTTAAAATATACATACTTTTATGCAGACCAAATTTGTCGTGTACATGTTTCACTGCATGGAGACAAAAACCTGGGCAGAAGAATTTATCATCAGCAGTTTAACTCCATTGTGTATTGTTAAACTGTCGGAGAAAATTTAGTCATTAATATGTTTTAAACGGGCATTTATTGTTATCATTGACCTCACAGATTTTAGTTGTTATAAACGAGGATCGTCTAAATTCTTTCACATTCTGTTTCAATATCCCAGAACTGTAAATGTATATGTATAAACTTTCAGGAAAATGAACGGCCAGTCCAATAATGTATGTTCTTTTTTACCCATTGGATGATCACTTAGTAAATTTAAATATCTCTGAAAAACATTCATTTTCTTTTTTTCATCTTGATATTCTGATAGCCCCCAAAAAATTCACTGTTGGTTCCTTTCCACAAGCCATAATTACTTTAAAAAAATACTGACCTTACTTTAAATACTTTCTGGTATTAATATTAAATAGGAGATAGTTGCATCTAATTGGTTCAAAGGGAAATAATTCAAATTAAAAATTCAGATTATTTTATTTAATGGCACAGAAATATACAAACTTGCAGTTCAACATTTAAATAAAACATTGTTGAGGTTTTTTGAATTCTAGATATATTTGATTTTAGATAAAAAATATTTTGGACAAAATTATTTCACATTCTACAACCAACTGCAGCAATCTGTTCTCAATTCTGCCTTAATGTGACAATAAATAAAGGAAAACAATAATTTACTGTAAATGAAGAAATTTTTGTGATATTTTTATTATTGCGAATAATGCGACAGGATTGTAATCGCAATAATTAGAACTTGCATTCCAAAATTTTCTAGTTATGTTGTGTTACAATTTTTAAAAATCCTCAAAAATAAAACTTGCATCATCGTCTCCATTGGAAGATTCTCAATAATAAATGCACACAATAATTTCTGAATTTACAGTATCTTCATTTAACAATTAAATTTTTACAAATATTAAACATGGGACCTGTAGAAGTTTTAGTTCTACTGTCACTTGGTGGGTGGCTATCTCATGGACAATCATGCCACATCTCCTATTTTTATATATTATAAATCTCCTTGAACTTTTTCACTTGAACACAGATTCTTCAGTGTGCTCCGACCTTTTATTGACAAAACTGACGTCACTCAATGTAATTCAGAAAATTTGTTTACTTACTTATGCCTTTTAAATTCATTATACACAAGCTGATTATGAAAGAAAATAATTTTTGGATGTTAATGAAGATTTAACCATTCACATAATCTTGTTTATTTAATAATTAAGTCATAACTAACTGAAAGGGGATATGGTGATGTAAAGATAAATTTCTTTGCTCACTTTTTAAGTTGTCGCCACGCCAAAACTGGATCGATATTATTAAGTTTACCAATAGGTGTGTGATTGAGAGGTCAATAAACATAAATCAAAAGCTGATGTAATGAAACACAGAAAAATCGAGGATCTTTCTTTATTTTTCAATTTTTTTTTGGCTAAATTTGACAACTAAAATCCAAACCGTAAAAAATTAAACTGGTGTTTATTTACTAAACTGATATTAACTTAAAAGTTTAAATGAAAGTTGAAATGAAGTAAACAGACCACTGTATAGGTTTGAATTTCACAACAAACGTAAATATGAAATTAACCTTAAAATTTAAAATATTTAATTATTTACTAATGCAATAATGAAATAAATAACCTACTGTTCTTTTTATTATCCCTTTATATATATTTTAATTTAATGTAAGTGAAAACTAGCCACAACCTTATATTTTAATAATTTCCAGATTTTACAACCCATACTAAATTTCAATTGTTAGGACAAGTAAAATTAATTATTTAGCATCCCTACCCCTCAGTCAAAAATCACCCCACCTTCATTTTTTTTCATCAAGATTAAGATTTCTGGATGTTTTTTAAGGTTTGTTTCCAATATTTTGAACGTTTTATTACCGGTATGTTTCACTTTGCTATTTTCTGTTGACAAAAACTGTTCTCATTAGTTGCTGGAACCGCACCAGTGTAATGGCATGCCTGCTTGCCTCGAGTGTGGAAGGTCTTGGGTCCAATCCCAGGCTGGGGACTTTAAAATTGGTATTTGCTGCTACTCTGCTAAGCCTGCAGTATTGAGGAGTAAGAGCAAAGATTGGTCGGCCCAGAGTCAGAATGATGTGTCTGGGTTAAGTGGCATGTCTTCCTGCCGACTGTTGCTTTCATGAGCTGGCACGTTAAAAATCCAGCTGAGCATGTGGGTCTAGTATAAAGCAGGCTTCATTCATCATCATTCACTAATATTCTCTCGTCCTGAATATACATGAAATATTTGCCACCGGGCATTAAGCAACATTTAATCAATCAATCAATCATAAGTGATAGTTCTCATAATAGCATGTGTAATTCAGGGGATGCATAAAAAAAGAAATTCTGGTTTATGTTTTCCAGGTCTTGAAGACCTTTGCAACAATAAAAAAATTAAATCCTCCCACCGACCCATATTTTTGGATGATATTTACTTGGCCTTATATCATCGCTATTAAAAATATATTTAGTCTTTTTGAGGCAGCTCAACATAAATCTGTTTAATCTTACATGTACATTTTTGTTCCCAGTAAAGAAACTGGAGAATTAATTACACAAGTCAACAGGTAACAAACATGTATTGTTTATACAAAAGACAAAATTTTAAATACTAATCTCCACTCAACAGATTAATTCTTGACCGATAGATAGCAGTAAACAAAGCACTGACAATTCTGTGATTTACCAGCGCACCTATTGTATTTATGAAACTTTTCATATTGTAATCTGTCATATCAAAATGTTAGTTTATAGAATTTAAATAAAAAGGGAAGGTGAAATAAAGGTGAATGTATCGAATGCCCAAGAGGTTCTTTACTAAATTCTATTTAAATACAAAAACATCAAAGCACGAGTCAGACCCCAGAGATTTTTTATTGTCTGAAAAGAGATGAAACTCAGGCTGCAATCAGTAAAAGGCACAATGCTGAAATGGTTTCTATGGAAACACCCTACATCTAGCTTTAACAAATATCTTAAAAACTCAAAAATCAATTTGGAAAAATTTATGAAAATTAGTACAAAAAGGCATCCAATTTTGATCTGAACTTTTCATTGCCAAAAACAGATTTTTAAAAAACATGGGCAAACCATTCTTGTTATTTTGATGTCAGAGGACCCACACATATTTTTTATTTAGCCAGATCTTCATAACCAAGAAAAAACTTGACATTCATGGTCATGTGACATAAAAATATTCACAAATTGTTCATGATTTTCCACTTAAACTACTTCATATATTCTTTGTTAGGCCTGATCTTCATAACCAGAAAAGCTTTAAATCTATGTATCCATGCCATCAAAATATTCACAAATTGTTCATGATTTTCCACTTAAAGTACTTCACAATATATAACAAGAGACTACAGACAGTTTAACATCATGTAGTCTCAACAAGGCCTTCAACAAGGAGGGGATCAAACGACGAATTTTATATTATTTAATACCTTAAATACATCTTTAACACAATCTTGCCTCTGTCGTAGGTAGATAAATTTATGTCATTTCTTACTATACCCTTTAAATGAGCTTGTAATGAAGCAAACTTAAATGCATTTAATATTTTTTTTTGGTGCCAACCTAAAAAAACTGCAACTCATGATGGGAATATTTGAATACAAACGAGACATTCATTATGTGTTCATCACGGAACTGTAATTATTGCAGAGCAAATTAAATTGTAACTATCCATTACATTACAAATTAAAACCCTTTTCAGCATGATAGCACTTCAATGTGTAATATTATAAAAGTAAATTGGAAGTTAGTTTATACCAAGTCAATTTCTTATATAAACATTTGATCAGGATCTTAAAACTTGACATAAGATAAATATTTGTACAATTTAATTCTGTGTATAATGACTTTTAACACTGATTAGATATACCATAATACTACAACCGGATAAAGCTGAATCCCAAAACTCAGAGTATGTTCTGGAAATTTTTATGAAAAATTTCATTTTAAGAAATAAAAAAATAAGTCCAGAAATCTTCCTCTGACACACTACTATCTGGTATTTAATCCTGTTTTAAAGAAAAAATGATATTATCCAAAATATATGTGCTATAATTGAGAAACTTCTTTGCCTCAAGGCTTTAGTATGAGAGTATACCCCACCCACATCAAACCCTCCCAAAAAATTCAAAATAAATAAAACACCAATGAAATGTATTTTCTGGAAAAATATATCTTAAAAAATAATCTTCTTTCCACACAATTTGTAATGGGGAGATCTCTAAAGGCCTCCTGTAGTCTTGGATGTTTAACAACTTAACATCAAAAAATTTAGTTACCTGTAAAAAATAGGGCAGGTAGGTCATAAAAGTCATTTTTTTTCATTATACTTAAAATCGGTAAAATCCTGAATTTTTCTAGGTTCCTCCAGTTCAGCTTCAGTCCAAATTTGCAAGATATCAAACTAAAAGTTGCCATATTGTTTTATAGGTTGCTTGAAAAAATATCTTAATTTTAAAACACCTTGATTTTGCCATAAATGAAATATTTTAGCATAAAACATGCAAAGTTGTTATAGTAAAACATTCAACTGCATGTTTGACAATATTTGGAGATAAAGTGAGAGAGAGTCTGCGACAAAAACTAGGGTCAGTCAGGTGATTTAAAAACATACTCTTTTTTTTGGCCTAACTATCATCATAAGGTCCAAGGTAAGGTGAATACCCATCATTAATTTCATAAGCCTAAGGATGTTCTTAGATAAGACCATTTGTTGTATAAAAGCTGGCAATCAACCATCTATGCCACAATGGCCGTGAATGACCATTCACGAAAAATATTTGCGCACCACAAACATTTTTCTTTTTCTTCATGAATTTCAATTATCCTCCTCCTTGAAATCTATCACTTCAGAACCTGAAAATCTATCATATTTGTTCTTTCAAATTAAGTTAAATTGTACATAAAGTATAATTTGATAAATATCCTCATATGAATATCTGAAGATAAAAGGGAAAGTGATGCCTATATCACCTTTTCAGAAATTAAAAGCACTGGAAGTACTGATATCGACATGTAGCAAACAGAAAGCAGCAATAATGAGAATAAAGCAATTATGAATTTGATCCTGGAGTTACAATTTGCTGAATTTCATTTTTTTTATGCAATTTTAACTTTTTTATTTAAATTTATAAAATATTTTGGACAACAAGATCAGATTTTTCTTGTTGAAATAAGAATTTTTTTATGTTTTTGTGAATTACAAAATATACTTCTTTGAGTTCTGCAATGCAAATGTTTTTGTCATTTTAGGTTTAATTTGTTAAAATTCTGAGAAGTGGATTTTGAAATAAAAAATTGAAACATGTTAGCACTGCAAACAATTTATGTGGGTTAAAATGATGCAATATGTGAATTAACTTAATACTGCCAACACAAAACACAGAAAGACAAAAGTAATAGAAATAAAAAATATGTAAAAAAACATATATTGTCAAGCCACCAAATATCAGGTATTAAGTGGCACAAATGGCTCTAAAACAAACCATAACTCCAAGTGATGATTATAAGGATTATGCAGGCAAAGGTTATGGTATTGATCACAAGTAAAACTTATTCCTTTTTTTTTAATTCAATGAGAATGTTTGATGTCAGTATATCGGAATATGTTACAATAGGTATTGGAGCTGACTGCTAAATTGATGAAAAAAATATAAACAATTTGCCCAGAGACAGACAATGGAAAAGAAATTCACAAATCTAGACCTTAGAAAAATACAAGATAAAAAAATACAGCTTCTATTTTTATATTCAACAAAATGCTGAACCAGAACAACAAAGGGTTTTGAAGGCTATCCCAGTGGAACTTTAAAGAATTATTGTTGTGTGGTATGTGAGGTTAAGTGGATGCAAACAAGATTTAATTGGTCAATAGGAGAACTGATATATCCCATAATCCTTCACACAGGAAGCAGAAAGTTATCATTGACATTTAGAAATACTTACTTTTCTTCCCATGATCCCCTAAAATTACAATCATATATTCATATAGTGATTGGATGAAAAGATGGATGATGACATTTTTTTATTAAAAAAAACATGTAAATTTGGAACCAATCGTCAATCCGTATCCCAGTCTGATACTATGTTATATGTACACATCATTGGCTTTTTAAGAAAACTATGCACACTTCATCGGCTCTTAAAGAAGAGTAAATCTTCATGTCTTACATTTGTCACATATATAATGTTCTATATAATGAAAGCATGTAATAGCAGGAGCTCAATCTGGATGAGTTTTTAAATTACCAAAATGTTCATATTTTTATCTGTACAAGTATGTACAACAAGCTGCTTCTGCAACTACTCACTTTAACATTCAATAAAAATAACATAAAAATCAGCCTAAAATATTGAATACAACAATGCTTAATATAGTTCCACTAAAAATGACTTTCACATATATATAATATAACTGTACAAAAGTGGTAAATTTAACTGAAGAATGCCATTACCTCTTGGACTACAATGGGATTTCTTTCACTTAATTTCATTTAAGGTATTCCGCCCTAATTAACCATAAGATTATGAAAAATTCAACAGTTTCTTGCCAAATACAAAAATGTTGATATTTTTCAGACATTGATCTTATATTGTTTTTATACTGCAGCTATAAAAATATTTAGATTACTACAAATATGTTATATTAACACAATAATCAACTCACTTCTGTCCTTCAATGAGCCCCTGGCTTTAAAGGAAATGAAATTGACATTGAAAAAATTATCACTTTACTACTAAATTTAGGAAATATAGCCAACAGGAAATGGTCCAGCTGCAGTATAATTATATAACACATGTATGCTGAGAAATATCAAATTTATTTGTACAAGCTTTAGAAATGGGTCAAATGTTGCAAGGCTTCACTGAGCATTTTTACCGTTTAGCAGCGAGTACAAATGAATTTGATATTTTCCAGCAATGTTAATGTATTGTTTTTATCCTGCAATTTTTAAAAGGTAAATAAATGTTTGTTTTTTTTATTCTAAAATTGTTAAATATTTTCTACATTTCCTAACATTGCAGCCGTGTTTTGAGACACCAGTCAGCTGGTTTCCGAAATTAATATTTTGACTCGCTCATAATGCGTTGGGATAACAGGAGACAATATTATGCTACTATACGAATATCACTTTGCAATATTTGTACACTTGTATTTATATAAAAAAAATGCTTAATTGCAGGATAAAATGTATTATATTTTAATTACATGGGAACATAATAATTTGAGTCAATAATTTTTAATACATTTCATTTGTACTTCTCTCTAATTATAACAAACAGAATAATATCAGCATACTTGGAAAAAGACTACTAAGCACCAATATCATAATTTCTTTGGATTGGTTAGGATTAGTTTAAAACAACTATGAAGCAAAATACCCATATATCTCCTGAAGATCTAACCAGAGAATATTTCCAATGCCTATTAGGATTAAGAAGTTAGGTATTAAGACAATCAGCACTCTAAAATGGTTAACATTATTTTTCAAAAGTTGACATGTCAGATGTATTTAAACATAAACTGTCTCATTTTTACAGCAGAAACTGGTTTTAAATAAAATATATTTCCTTGGTTAAATGATAATTCAAAATAATAATAATAAACGATATCAAATTTAAAGTGAAGAAAAAGCTTCACATTTTTGAAAAAGAATTATCAAATAACCTTAAATCAAAAAATAAAAAAGGGAAAAGCATCTATTTAAAAAATGATTAAAATGTGCATATTATGACTCAACTGACAAAAAAAGAAAAAAATTGTTCTATGAAAATAAAAAGATTTTTTTCAAAGGAATTTTATAGTTCCATGAGATGATAATTATAACATCTGACAAGTCCTCATAAGGATTGAAAAAAAAAATCACTAAAAATAATTACCGCCAAGTTGACGACGCCCCTCTGGGAATGAAAAGAAAGAAAAACTACATAAGAACAGGACAACAGTTATACTCATGCATTTATTATCAGTTTGTATTGATTGTTTAAGTAACTTATATGATCTCTGAAACCTAGAAAGACATTCATAAAATGTTATTTGCAATTTATATATTTTGATTATTATTTTTTTAACTAAAAGTTTTTTTCTTTTTTTTGTGAAAACAAAGATATAAATATGAAAATTATGAACAACTGAACATTTAAACAATTACCATATTCATTGTACCAAGTATTTATGCTTTGATAGGCACTCTCTGTGTACATTTCATTCCTACAACAAGGAAACCAACTATTTCTTTTATATCTGTTAATTCCAAATACCAAAAACATACACAATTCTGAAATGGACTTGAAATAATTCCAGATTGTAGTGAATTTGTTGATTCTATTTATTTTTAATTTACTAAGTGCCCTGGGAATCTATTAGCATGAATATGATATTCTCTTTTTAACAAAATTTTTAACAATAATTAATGCTAACATTGATATAAGTTTAGAAACATAATAAATATCTCAATTTTTATAATCCTACATTGATTTTGAAGACATTACATAGATTTCCAAGACCATATAAGTAATAATATTTATATATTAAGATTTGAAGGTTGCTGACATCAATTGATGATTTGATGGTCGCAAATTGAGTGACTGTAGATGTGTCAGCTGAGCCTAATTTGTGACCATCAAATCAAAATTGATGCTGACAAAACTTCAGATACAAATACTGTTAACGACATTCTAATGCAAATGAATAAGATTACACTCAATCAAAACATATTTCTATATGGAATAAATGTCTGTGTTACACTGTTTTTCAGATGTCATCAAATACAAATTCAAACATCCAATCACATTCAACTTACAAACACATTTGCATAAGAATTTAAATTTGAATGTTACAGTACACACAAAGAGTTTTGTATACAAAACTTCAAAGATGGTGAAATTTCTCCAACTTCAAGGATTTCCTTAGCAATCTCTGAGGTTAGGTAAGAGTTTATTTTTTATTCAAAACTGTATGAGTTTATAGTAAAAACTTGAAAGCTGGTGAAATTCCTTTAACTTTCTCCAACTTGCTCTGAATTTCACTAGAAATCTCTAAGGTCAGGCTAAAGTGTTTTTCATACATAGCTCTATGTGTGTAGTGTATTAGGAATGGCAGAAATAAAATTTGATAGTAGTAGGCATACATGTTGACTTCATAGGTCAGTTTTGGGTTTTCAAAATCAATACATGAAAATTATGGTTGTTTTTTTTCTACAGGAAAAAATTTTATGAACCTGTATTTTATGATAGGTTTAAAAGAACATTTCTGCCATTCCTAAATCAGTAAAATCTTTCTAAACCAGCCCTGGCAAATGTTTCACGAAAATTCCTAAGACTTGGGACTAATGGTAAGTCCTGAATAACATATGTATGATAACCTCTCGTAACACTAAGAACCTTTTGTGAAACAGTTGCCTGGTCTAGCTGGTGAACAGAGGTTTTCACTTCAGGTATTTGGACCAAAAATGACCACATGACTATAAAAAGACCAAGATTTTCTAAAAACAGAGGTAAAACGTGTCCTGAGGACACAAATGCCCCCGCTCGGCAAACAGGAAGTAGATATAAGACAGACCTGAAAAGGGGAAACACGGTACAACTCACCATTATAATGCTTCAGACCAAATATCAAATCAATCCAACATACACAAGCGGAGAAATCTTTGACAGAATTTACGAACGTACGTACGTACAGGGGTAAAACTTAATGCCCCCGACGCCTAAAGGCGGGGCCATAAAAAAATGTTAATATAATGATGTTGGTTTGGAAACCCTCAGAAATACTGTTACACTGTTATTAACAGGTATTTTTTATATTAAACAGAGGTTTTAATATAGAAAGTCTATTCTGAAATATTACATTTTCTAAAACAAAATTTCGTGTTTCATCATTTAAAAAATTTGTAACTATTTATTTTATGGTCCAGATACCTTGAAAACAACAGTTTAAACTGCATGCATTTTACTATTTAAGACATAACCTTTAGCTGTGACATTATAAAAATAAGGTCCATATCTCGTCAAACTTAAATATATTTTTGTTGGTCAGAATGCTAACTGATATTTGAGAGAAAATTTCCTAATGTAAGTTTTTGACCTTTCAAAAGATTTACCCATCATCTGTCTAGGGTCTTAAGAAACCTTGTAGATTAAGATAATTCATAATTTTTGGATGGCTCTCTCATAGACAATAAAACCATACCATTACTATGGGCCTGTTTACATTATAAAAGTTAATCTGGATTAACTCAGGTAAATGTGGATTAAATCACTTTGCATTCACACTAGATTAAATTTAATCCAGATTAACTTAATCTGCATAAAGTTAATCCTGATCAAGTTAATCAAGATTAAGCTGTAGTGTGAAAGCAGAATGTGAATTAAATCTTACGTCATAATTAGTAACCTTACTTACAGTCTTTTGATTTCTATTACGTCATAATTAGTAACCTTACTTACAGTCTTTTGATTTCTAAGTTTCAATTTTGATTCAGATTAGGTTAGGCTATAACCTTAACACTAGTGTGCAAGCAATAGGTTACCTGTATACTGGATTAAGTCAATCTGTATTAAGTTAAGCTTAGTGTGAACAGGCCTATGTCATTTTTTGAAAGTTTCTCAAGTAGCCATAGATACATTTTGAAAGGCAAATGATAATGGCAAACAAATAACTAGAGATTTTCTATAAGACAAAGATGACCAACCCCTTATCAGTGGATGGAAACCTACAAATTTACTTGATCGCAAGTTTTTAACAAGTTTCAGTCAGTGTTGCCCCATGATAAAGCAAAATTTTTCAGTGTTCTAAAACCATTTCCTAAGCTGTTGACACAAAAATCTATTTTAAAATGATCTATGATATCAAAAATCAAAAAATCTCTTCAACAAAAACCTTTAACTTTATAAAAATACCTCAACAAGGTTTTATTTAAAGAAATCTTTTACATCTAAATGTTTTAATGAATAAGTTTGAGGATTTTGACACAGTCATGGTGATATATAAATTTTCTATTACTTCTCACGATTCTTAGGAGCAGTTTGTGGTGTGAGTGTTTTATCACAGTTAAATGTCATATTGTGACCTCTGAACTCATGTTAATGCAAAAACAATGTACACATGTAGTCCCTAATTCCCATTCATCAAGTTATCATTTCATTCATATCAATATTTTTTATCATATCCCATATTCCATATAGCAGCCCAAGACGTCGAGGAGTTTAGAATGTTATCACAGGAAAATGCCAACAATTTGTTATACATTGGATAGCTTTGCACTCAAATGTTTTCATTTTTTTCATATTTCCACATTGACTGAAATAAGACAAATTGTGAGCACAAAAGATACCCTCCTTTTTTCCACCATGAAATATCTGCCCTTGGAATGAGGCAAGATAAACTTGCTTTATATATGCAAACCCAAACATTGTCTTGTTATGCTAATATGTTCATGTAAAGTTCCATTGAAATCCATCTAACAGTCAAGAGATGCACTGTCATGGAATTTGGACAGATGAACAGACAGCAAGCCGGATGGACAGACAGGGTGATTCCTCCAGCATTTACCACAAAATTATTTCTTGGGGTGTAAGAATCTGATGGTCAATATCAAGCCCTATTATATGGAGGTTTTTTTTGCAATGTTATCAAATTTTATTTGATGTCATGAGTCATACCCTTTCTCCAATATTAAACAATTTCTAACCTTAAATTCTCTCATCAAACAAGCTTTTTAAAGATTCTCAAAAGGCTATATGGACCCATTATTGCATACCAAACAAGTTTTCTCCTACCATGTAAATATAAAGTTGGTTATTACATGGACCTATAAATTTATAATATTAATTTGACTACTCTTTGATGATATAATTCAGTTATCTCCTTGACAGAAATGATGATATAATTAGTTATCCCCTGACAGTAGTGATGATATAATTTAGTTATCTCCCAGTCAGTATCATGTATAGTGAACTGTCATATTATCCAAAGATAAATGTTTTATGAGACCATGAATATTTTCAATAATACCATTTTCAAAGAATGTCTAGTGTTTTCCGTCTGCAGTTTGGTTGGTAAACCAGTCCATATAAAAATACCCTCCAAACTTAAACTTGTTTTTAAGGTCAGGGACTGTTCATGAATACATAACCAGCATTTGTTTGCCATTTAAGCAGTGTACTTTTGAGATAAAAAATTCAAAGAATATACATGAAAACAGCCATTTGCAAGAGTTATCATTCTTGATTTATTTGGTATCTTAGAGATATAAATGTATGATTTTCTCAATAGTACAGGCCTCAACCGAGAAACAGTTGTTATAATGTTATCATAAAAGGTATGAAGTCTGAAAAATCAACAACAGATTGGTGGGTTTTCCACACAATGTATCACTTCAACATTGATATAGCATGAATTTCATAAACATTTAATAAAAATGTTCCAGCAAAGATTTTACATAAATAGTGTCCTAAATGTTGATTATGTTTAAAATATACATTCTATGGCAAGGCAGTGGGTGCTAGAGTTTGAAGGAAGCTGTCAATACACTTACACTATTATCTGATAGTATACAGTTCCAAATATGAATGTTGTAAAATCTACATCATTTCGACAAAACAAGAGGGCACATTTGACTATTTTAACAAGATGAAATATTTTCTGTAAAAATACTAATTTTTGGATGTATTTTGTTTAAAATATGAGCCCATAAAAACATCATCATGATATTTTAACTTAACTTTTGTATTTGACAGATCTTTAATCCTTCAAAGTTTGATCCTGATGTTTTTGTGCCATCTAATTATATTAAACTTGTACAAAATAATGTAATTTCTTAATAGTTTCATATTTATAATGCAACTTCTATGTGCCACATGACCATTGAAGAACCAATTAAACTAAAAAACAATTTAAAGATATTATTCAATACAAAAATTATCAATATTTATATATATTTTAGCCTTTGGCCAAAATGTGCCTTAACAACCCTAATGTTCTTTTGTCTATGAAAATATTTATTTTCACTAAGTAGCTGCCCAAATTTAAAATCTAAACTTCCTTAAGGCTTTCAATACTAACAAATATAAATTGGACCTAGTGCAACCTGCAAATAAACTGCTTAAATTTGGGTAGTACAGGAGAATATGCACAGATGTACAGGAAATAAAATATCATTTCACCAGGAATGAATTTAGAATTTGGCTTCCAAGTTGCATTTTAATCAATTTTCACAAAAATATGATGTACAACGACCCTTCAGCATGACAAAACATGAAATAACTAGAGGCTCCTGGGAGCCTTTAATTGCTCACCTGTCTCAAACACTTTTACCCTATGTCAGAATTGGCTAAAATTTTTTAGATATATGTGACATTCTTCCGTCAGACCCTTATGCTTTACTTTTAGTAACAGCAGCCATGTTTTTCAACAGATCAAAAATCAAAGCATTGACTTTGTTCATAATACCCTAAGGAACAATCATACAAAGTTTCATCTCAAGACATTCAGTTGCTTCAGAGGAGAAGATTTTTAAAACTTTAACTTCAAAATAAGATAAAAAATGTCAAAAAAGGCCATAACTCCTAAAGAGATACAGGATTTCCACAAAAATTTCCCAACGCATAGATTTCATCATGCTGAACACTTTTACCCTATGTAAGAATTAGGCTAAAGATAACAGTTTTTGAGAAATCTTTGGTCAAACCCCTATGTTCTATTTGTAGTAACAGAAGCCATGTTTTTACACCAGATCAAGAATTGAAGCACAAACATTGTGCAGCATACCCTAAGGAACAAACATACAAAGTTGCATCCAAATCCATTCAGTAGTTTCACAGGAGAAGATTTTTTTCAAAATGTTAATGAGTGATGACGGACGCCAAGCTGCCTTCAGCCAGGTGAGCAACACATTGCATGAAAATAACCCCGTACCACCCTCTTAAATGTTTTGATATTACTGCTTTCGGAAAGGTGAAGTAGGACCTTATCAGGCACTAGGGGGATAAACCATTTTATTTATGCATAAGAGTAAGGATAACAGTGTGATCATTGTTTCATTTGTGATTGTCAAAAGGTAACCTAAAGAAGTTCAAATATTTGTACTTTAACAGATGTTTGTCTCATTGATATTATATACTAAATACATCCCCATCCTGTCTGATGAAGGTAAATCCAGAAAAACACTTATCATGTAGTTAAATTGTATTTAAGTTGAGGATCATGTCTTTCTGACATATACCCTGCTCAAGGTGTGTACTCTACTGTTTTTGTTTATGGAATATGTGTTGGGAAGATAGTGGTCTATTGTCCTTTTTATTGTTCATTTGAATCTTGATCTTCATACATTAGGACATTGTCACTGTCAGTATTTATTTGGTTAATTTTGACATTGATTTTGTCACTGTCTGAAAATTTAATAATGTTTGACTAATGCAGGTCTAATTTTGACTTCCAATGTTTTGGCCCCTAGTGTACCCTATAAAGGTTAATCCAGAAAAACACCTTGTAAGCATTTAAATTGTTACAAATTTAAGTAAGAATTAATTGTCCTCTTTCCAGCATTTATTACATATAATTTATTTATTCCATATTTCTTCTATAAATACATCTCCTAGCTGTGCACACGAATTTTGTTTGTAAGAGGCAACATAATAAGAGTGCACTCTATCTATTGTCTTTCCTGATTTGAGATTTAAACCACTAGTTGTACTTTTACAATACTATATAAATATCCTACTTATTATTCTTAAGTATCTATTACCAGAAGATTGATTCCTTTTCCTAAATTACAGCAGTATTTTAAAATGTTTACGTCAATGAAAATTGATCAATATTTTAATTTACGGTTTACCTTTGTTATATATAATAGGACATTTACCAAAATTCAAAAATAAAATTTCAATAAATTATGTAGAACATAAACAAAATAAAAGGTGTCCAATTTCTATTGATCATTAACAAATTAGTTGATAAGGGGTACCCTAAGGGAGAATATTTGTCATGTCTGGTACATTTATACAAGATGATTTTCCATTGCTAAAATGTTGCTGACTATATATTAAAAAGGGATATAAAACAATTGTTAATGTTTTCCATTTTGACAATGATCAAAAAGCCAGAAACCTGTAGTCTGTTTAATTAGTCATTTCTTTTTATTTGTTAACTAATTTTTTCAATAGATTAGGTCTCTAATCGTGTTTTATGAATAATTTCACATTTTGTATTTCAGGGTCTTTTACAGCTTCCTTTTTGGTGTCGACACTGGTTTGTTGTTGAAGGCTATAATGGGACCTGTACAAGTTAAGATTCAACTGTCATTTGGTGGATGGCTGTCTCATGGACAATCATGCCACAATAATACAGGTTTATTGGATGTTTGACTAGTATTTATTTTATTTAAATATATGTACTTTTTAGTAATTATACTACAATTTTATAACAAGAAATTCAAAAAGTTTGACTGACCGATCTTCCTATTATTGACCCCTAGCATGACTGACGAAGTTTGACTGACTGATCTTCCTATTATTGACCCCTAGCATGACTGATGAAGTTTGACTGACTGATCTTCCTATTATTGACCCCTAACATGACTGATGAAGTTTGACTGACTGATCTTCCTATTATTGGCCCCTAGCTCGACTGATGAAGTTTGACTGACTGATCTTCCTATTATTGGCCCCTAGCTCGACTGATGAAGTTTGACTGACTGATGATGATAAATATGAAAAAGCACTTTACAGACAGTTAACCATCATAAACTTATGAAAGATGTGGATCCTGTCTTTCTGACATATATTCCATATTCTTGCTTTTAAATACATGTACAATCAAACTGTGCTAACTCCAACATACCAGGGACCAAATAAAATTGTTCAAGTTAGAGAACTGTTTGAATAATGGAGGTTTGACAAAACAAATGTAAGGTATGATGAATTAACTGTTAAATAGATTCTAGGTAGCCATGGTGATCAAGCCTTTCCAGTTGAAGGGAAGGAAGTTACACTGTTTTGAGAGTATGAATTGCTGTACACAAAATCACTGTGACCACCAGACACCAAAATGGGACTTCATGTCAATATCTAGGATATGCTACTTCTTGGATGACAGGAGCAAGCAGTTTCTTGTCATAATGATTTTTTTTCTTGCTTTTCACAATTTTAATTCTATAGCATATAGGCCATGCAAGTTAATTTAGGGTCAAATTGCTATCTTATTTTCACTGGCATTGTGCAGATTAATGTTTCTATTTAACTGCATTCCATATTATCAAAACAATAAAATAAAAAAAAAGTTAAAAAATCATTTGGCAGATCAGAATCATTTCTTTATTTTAATTACCAAAACTTTATTCTTTAGACTTTACTTAGACCAATCTAAGTGGCTTTAAGTTCAAATTTTACTTGAATGTTGCCAAATTGATTAATTTTGACAAAGTTAAGGATTTTCTAGCTTCATGTGAGACAAACTGACTATAAATGATAAAGTCAAGGATTGACTACCTTGCAGTTAGCAAGTATTTTAAGATATATATTTAATTTTGATAAGGTAGTGTCCTTAAAACCAGAGGCTCCCAGGAGCCTGTCATCGCTCACCTGTCATACAGTTTCCAAAATAACTTTTGCATTTAAACCATTTGAATTAACT
>JAULBM010029440.1:0-11102 GCA_032357055.1 Geukensia granosissima
GAACTGGACAAAATGGAATGGAGAAGGAAAATAAGTTATGTTTCATAACGTAGGAAAGATATACATGTGACAAATATTATTGTAGTTGACTGTAAATTAATTCAAGTCCATGCTCATTTATTTTCTGCTGAATTTAATAATCTCAACTTAATCAAAACTGTATCCCAGTTATCCAACATTGAACAAAGAGGATATTTTGCATATTATTTGATGTATTTCATAACCACCCTTAAAATTTTAATAAAAGAGTGAGTCTGAATGCTGAATAAACAAATTACCTCAAACACACATTAGGCTACATGTTTTCTAAAACTAACTTACTCTTTTTTTAAATTAATATCAAAAGTGTATTCCCTTTCAACTATTTATATATTTTTCTGCTTAAATAATTATTTTTGTAAATGAAGAAAATCATGTTCCATGTCCTTCTTGTTCATTTCTTCTGAATTTGATTTCCTAGGGATTTTTTCATATAAGTTTTACAGAAAATGTTTCCAATTATAATTTGTTTAAGTATTGCAACAAGTCAGACCTGACATTGTAGTTTCTGTGACAATTTACTTAGTTAATATCATAACTTTAGATTTATTGTTGTAAGAACCACATGAATATACATTGGTTCATGTTGAAAATGGATAATTTCCTTTAACTTACAATAAATTATCCAAGAAAGGAGCATATTTTAACAAATCCAAAAATGATGGCCTAAACTACAGGGTAGATTCACTACATAAAGTAATGATGGGTTGCAATAAAAAATCTGATTAAAATCAGATTGACAATAAGATAAAAATAAGATAAAAAAATTAACAATAAACTAACCTGTAAAAGGGCGAGCATTTCCGTGCCAATGTATTAGATCCAGGAACTAAAATGAATATTCAACTGATTGATTGATTGTTGGTTGCTTAACGTCCAGTAGCAAATATTTCATGCATATTCAGAACGAGAACAAGTTCAACAATTATCAATATGATAAAGGGGCTGGGATAGGACCCAACAGGGCAACGATTTTTGACTGCCACTGGAAAAAGGGAGTGATGGGTAGGGACATAAAATTTTGCCTTTCGTAGCGGCATAAACCTACTCTTTTTCGAATACTACAAAAGGGGTCTTTTACGTGCAGGGAGCGTGCCACTTTTCAAACACGTCACCAACTATGGTCCACGGCCAGGCTTTCTGTATTATAACCTGACAGCCCCCCCAACGAGAGGGCCTCCCCTATCCGACACTTGGGGTTCGCGCTGGGTCAGGTCTTTGGGTCGAGCCCTGGAGACCGCTCCGGTGCCCAGTCATGATATTCAACAAATCCCTGCAAGAAATCCAAGCACTATTAGAAACGTTCAAACATTACATCCAAAACTAGTTAAGGAGATCTTCCATGGCATAAAATGTTATTTCAAATCAAATTCCACTCACTAAATATCTCAGTTATTTTCACATGTGATCAATACGCGGCGTCTTTCTGAAATATGACAGAGATTCGTCGACTTTGACCTCCAATTTTTCAACATTGTCATTTTGTGTATGACGTTTTTGTTTACAAATCAACATGTTAAGAAATTGTTGTGAGACAATTTATTAAAAAAAAAGATTGCATGCACTGAGACGATTTTTTAAAAAGTAAAACCGCAAATTCTTTGATACATCCTATCGAATTGCCACAATTCACCATAAAATGGATGCACGACTGTATGATGTATTTTAAGTTTGATAACGTTGAAACAACGGCATGATATTTTGGAAAAGCTAACTTAAGATTTAAAACTTTCAAAAAAAAATTTGTAATTCAGATTCATGCTTGAATACGCAAACGTCAAATTCTTAAACATAAAAGTTTTTCTTTTGTTTGAAAAATGGCGGAATCTGTCGGACAAAGTTAAGCTCTTATTAAACTTATTTAAAATAAATTACTTTTGGCAAGAATATGATGAAATTATAAAAAAATTCTAGATTACTACAATTTAAAACAAAAGTTTTTCAGAGTTTTGGTCTGAACATATAGGTGTAAATTTCTGCACATGTTATATATCATTGCGAAGCATTTGTTCCAAATAGATTTTTAATCTAATGCAGAAATGGTACGATGATCGTTGAAATTTTTTTGCTAAATTTGCTTGAATAAAAAAAAATGTTTACCCATGTGTTTACATTTTTAGAAATGGAAAATTCCCAGACCAAATCACTCCCCTGATAACCTTATATTCATACCCACAGGGAATAAATGGTTTTCATTTCTGTGAAATATACTTTCTCAGCTTTCATTTAAGCCCTAACATGTTACTTTCACATGTATGATGCAATATCTACCACTGCATATATATTTTTTTTTCATGCAGGCTTTTTTTCGGAACTATGGTGCTGCATGCCCATGTGATCCGGAACTGTATAACGAGACCTAAGCAAGAAAAAGTGCTATAATGAGTTATCTCCCCCTTTGATTGTTGTCGATAGGCGTTAGCAATACCGGCAGTATGGATGGGTTTGCTTTCCAACTGTTACAACGGTTAAGTTCTTCGTGCCATTCAGATCTTAAGTGTTTGAATTAGTACAGTATTGAATTCCAAAAGAAATTTTTCGAAGACCTTTTGTCTTGTGTGCCAATATGTTAACTTCATGAATGTTATGAACAGTGTTATATTGGGTAAGCGATACAGGTTCCTTTTGATTAGAATAATAGTGACAATAAAATTGTAACCAGAGGTTCCGAGTAGCCTGTATCTATCACCTGACAGAGACTCCTCACTGGTCCTTGCCAGAAATGAATGTTGTATAAATTTTAGACAATTAAAGTTTCACACAAGAAGATTCTAAAGTGAATTTCTTTTAGAGTCCTATTTTACAACAAGTTTTGTTGACACAGGCATGCAGAATATAATTTTGGAGGAGGAACATCACAACAAATATTGCCATGGACTGTTGCAGTCATCTTGGTTGCTGGACGGAAATACCAAACGTAATTCTTGTATAAGACAAACTAAGTATAATTCGTCCAAAGATTGTTACAATATGTATGTTTGCCAAAATAGTCTGGTTTTAAAATTAAGGGAAAAATTTATTCCAGAATATTTTTTATAGATATCCATCTAAAACAAAGATGAAAGGTCACTTACAAATATGTAAAGTAAATGTGTTAAGGAATTTGTCAGTATTAATAAAATATTTGAAGAGATTCTTATAACTCACTTATGCCTGGTTTGAATCATATATTGTAAGGCTTAATTGTAATCTTCTATGTGAACTCAGTCTGCTACTGTATTAACTCAGTTTATCTTTATATTGTGATTTTGTTGCATGCTTTGTAAACATACCTGAGTTTATCAATAAAACTTTGAAACTGTGAAACAACAACTGACTAATTTATTTCAGACATGATAATATTAAAGTAATGCCACAATTGTTTTTCTTGTTTTAGTAACTGCAGCCATCTCGGTGGGTGGGGAAATGCTAGGCACAATATAGGTAGAGTACCATTAAAGGACCATTCAACCAAAGTTTGCATGCAGCTTTTACTGTAGTTACTTACTAGAAAGTTTTTGAGTAAATTTCCCATTGGGTCCAATGTTAAACTTACTTTGACTGTGGCGGCCATTTTGGTTGTTAGGCAGGACCCTGGAAAAAAAATTGGTAGAGGACCCGATACCGCCATAGTTTGGTTGCAATTGTCTCAGAAGTTTTAGACATTAAGATTTTAAATTACGGCACAATTTTAATCAATTTAGTAAAGGACGATTCAAGGACAATTTTGGTCAAAACGGGCAGATTTAACTAATTTAGTAAAGGACGATTCAAGGACAATTTTGGTTCAAACGGGCAGAGTGGTTTTAAAGCAAAATGATTTTGTAATCGTTGACAGACAGACGACGGACACAAAGTGATGGCGAAGACTCACAAAGTCGTTTAGGCCAGATGAGTCGAAAATCCTAAAGATCAGTATAATCAAGGTGCACGAGATAATTTTTGACTAGGACGAATGTCATGAAAATTTCAGTCAGGATTGCCATGCTATTTAGCAAACTTATTTTAATTCTCAGCTAAGCTTGTGCAAACCAGACTACATTGTACATTCGACAAGAGAAAGCGGGGGTGGTATGGTTGTCAATGATACAGCCCAATTAATAAATGATTTAACGAACTTTAAATTTACTTCTAAAGATTGCGGTTCATATAGTTTGTCTACACATCACAAATGGCCTGGCTACGCACCTTTATGGTAAATTGTTAACATTTAAAGTGGTTAGGTTTACAGAACATGAATTTTTAAATAATTTTAGGAAATTTTATATTTATTCAGCAAATAGACAGTCATTTTGCATTGTGCTCTTTAATAATGCATTTTATGCATTTTATGCAGTGAAAAGGAAATCAATTTTGGCTGTAATCTCGTACTAGAAGGACTGAGTTATTAGTCTGAAATCGACAATCGTTTCCGAAACAGAATGTTTTAATGGATCTTGAACATAATTTCGAAACAACCGAATCTTTCTTCGAAAAATCAACATAACCGTGTTTTACGTCCTAGAAACATGTTTGGTTAAATCGAATCGAAAAAGGAATAGCAACACGTGTCATTTACTATAAAAAGTCCACGTGCTGTAGCGTTGCATGGCCATATTACTGATGAACGTACGAACGAAATTAAGAATAACTCGACGTATGATGCGAACTGGGATCGTTTGTTTTGCTACTCGTTACTCGCCGAAATATATCATTATCGAGCAATTCATTTAAGATTGATTGATTGAATTTTATGGATTTGGGGGATCCGACAGTTATTTTCTCGGGTTTCGGAGTTAGAACCCTTTCCCATTGATATAACTTTCGCCAGGTCGCTGTTGTTTCTTAAAATTCTTTTTGTGAAAGAAAACTGTTTATATAGTAACCAGAATTTTTTTATACACTCTCAAGCTTGCTGCGTGGCTTCCTCTACAGTACCAGTCCTGCATGTAATAAACAATGTTATTTCAGGTAAGCGACACAGGTTCCTATTGATTGACAATAGAATTGTAACAATAGATTCCCAGTAGCCTGTATCGCTCACCTGACAAAGATTCCTCACGGATCCTTGCCAGAAATGAATGTTGTATACATTTTAGAAAATTGGATTATTAAAACACAAGAAGATTCAAAATTGAAGTCCTCTTAGAGTCCTATTTTATAACAAGTTTTGCCGAAATAGGCACACAGAACATAATTTTGGAAGAAGAACATCCCAAAAAATTTTGCCATATGGTTATAATCTAGAATGAGTTTGACTGTTTCAGCCTTCTTGGTTGCTGGGCGGAAATGCCAAAGTAATTCTGGTAGAACATCAAATTATTATCATTCCACCAAAGATTGCAACAATTGACTAATACATTTTAGACATGGTGATATTCAAATTATGCCATTCATTTTTTCTTGTTTTAGTGACTGCAGCCATCTGGGTAGACGGGGAGCTGCTGGACACAATTTAGGTAGAGGATCATTAAAGGAAAATCCAACCAAAGTTTGCATGAAGCTTTTACTGTAGCTTCTGACAAGAAAGTTTTTAAATGAATTTCCCATTGGGTCCTATGTTAAACTTACTTTTGACTCATGAAATGTTCCATATTTATGACCAAGTGTATATAATGTTCCTCTTGGCATAGTACAGTTCGGAATCGTGTATACTTCTGAAATTTAAAATTATGAAAATGGATGTAATATTAGTTTCAACCTGAGGTAGGAATCGACTGTTCGGGTGTGATAAGCAAGAACATTGTGTCAACTTCAGAATTTTTTCCGAACCAATGCAGCAAAGAACAGACTTTAATAATCAAGATTGATTCCGACTCTACAACACATGAAGACTTTTTGCCTTTGTGTTAATTGTTCTGTTACATGTACATTTTTTATAATATTCAGGTACGAGCGGTTTTATTTTACGCATAGACGATATTTTTATTTAGGGCGATTAATTCCATCCTTGTTGAAGGCTTTGTGGAGACCTCTAGATTAGTAAATTCCTCTTTTTTTCTCGTGGTTGGAGTGCAGTCTCTCTGACATTTTTTCATTTTCATTATTAGTATATCTCTAGTTAAACACAAGAGGATGCTTAAGATCTGAAAAATGCTATTTTTTATGTTTTTAAAACCCATTATCAAAGAAGTTATGATTACATTTCATGCGTATCTTGGTATATTCAGTAAAAATTCTATTATACGAAACCCTGGTGCTACTATCAATTCTTTAACAAAAACACATTAAACAGGAAATTTACATCAAAGCCATCTTTGAAAACTGGTGATTGGCATTGTGAAAGAAAATGGGCTGTTACTTAATTTTCACAAAAAGATACGACTCGGTCTGACCCATTTTGAACAAATTAGCAAATAAAACATGTTTAAACTAAACAACAAAGTGTGAGGATTTCCTGAGCACTTGCATCATGCTTTACGTGTGATCAATGGACCACAATATACAACATCATTGTTGTATTAAAGCAAATTCTCAGAATACTACTACTCACAGTATGAACGACTGGTAATATTTTTTTTTAAAGAAAATGTTATTGAGAATATACCACTGCTAAGATGAATTAAGAATTATGTTTGCCTTTTACCATTGTTTCAGTTTCTATGCAGAACTTATCTAGTTTTTAATTGTTTATTGAATTTCAAAGGGAAGAAGTGAAATAAAGAGTTATAATTATTTCATGTCTATTATATTAATATGCTAAGTTTCGACTGCTAAGACATATGTCATAAATTCTTTGAAATAGGTTAACAATATTTATACTCTTGAAACAATTCATTTTGTACAAAAACTTTCGTTTCATCCTTAAAACTTGATAATAGTTCATCCCCTGTCGGGTTAATAGTCCCTCGATCGGGTACAGTCACTCAAAAAAAGTCGTCGATCAGGGACAGGAGGAGGTGTTCCCCGTTTAGGGATAGAATACACATTCAATTGATTGTCCTTTTTTATCAGAATCTGATTTGAAAAATTTATAACTTTTAACTGACACAATTTTGAAAGAATTCCAACGGTAAATTTATAGAACATTTATTTTTCTTCAATTTGATTATTGTTTGAAAAGAAGAAATCAAAACCCATTGTCACCGGCGACCGTTTGCAAAAGCACCCAAAAAAATAAATAAATAAATAAAAATACGCACAAAATACCCCTCGATCGGGAAAAAAATCGGCCATTTATAGTTAAAATACCCCGATCGGAAGACGCCCTCTACTGTTGGTCTTGCCAGTATATGTAGCAATTCTAAAGTTACTAAACATATTTCAACTTATAATGAGAGCATCGACCCGCCTATCCCCCAGAACACGTACAAAAACCACAAGAGGTATAATTTTCAACTATACTGATGCCAATAAAGATTTGGAAATTAACAACAGTTATCCAGATTCTTGCGACTGTCTTAGTTTAAAATATAAATATGAACCCCGCGGTCATGTTTTTTGTGCAGACCTTTACACCGTCAAAGACCGAGAGGTTATTGCCTTCCATAAAAAGGGACCTATAAATATCGCCCTTTAGCGAAATTAATTCCTTTTTTGCGAAAAATCTTATAATAACAAATATACTTGTTCAACATTTTCTGACACGATAGCAGCGGTTGAATTTCTTCTTGATAGTATCTATGTGCGATTTGGCAAAACGATCTATTGATAGATAGTTGGCGTATCAATGGGCACAGACTGCGCTCCTCTCATTGCAGATTTATTTCTATATTGTTATGAATCAAAGTGTATGACCAAAATTCCGAAAGACACAGCAAAACAGGATCTAATTGACAAGTTTAATAATACTTTTAGATATTTGGATGATGTTTTAGCTTTAAATAATCAAGAGTTTCAAAAAATTTCAAAAAACATCCTTAAGAATCTATATCTTATACCAGTAAAGATCATACTCTCTGATTAGATTTGGATTTAAAAATTGATAGTTGTTAATACAATAAAATTCACCGTGAAAGGGGCGATTTTTCTTTTCCTATAGTTAATTTTCCGATTCTTGATGGGGACGTGCCTTAAGCTCCTTCGTATGGGGATTATATTTCACAACAAGTTCGATTTGCCCGTGTTTGCACAAATGTTTCTGACTTTAATTATCACAATCTATATCTTACTGGTAAACTTTTATAGTAGGGATACATATATCACAAGCTTTTTAAGAATTTTACAAAATGTTATAACCGTAACAAACTTTTAAAATAAAATTACGGCTGCAAATTAAGAGTTTTGATAGGACAAGGGAAATTACATCCTACGTTCTATATGTATAAATATACATATTAAGCTTACAAATCATAAATGATCCCTTGAATCTCACCGTTCCCATAATAAAATTTATTCACAAGGGGTACAAGTTCGACGTTGTAGTCAAGACATTAAAACTTGTTTTTGTTGGTAAAAATATTAATAAACTGATCGAATCATTACACAAATGTCTATACATTTGGCATTGCATCCATCTTGTCTATCTTGACTTTCTGATTGAATTTATGGTGCGTCAGTTGCTGCTTTTGTTTTCTTGGTTTTTTTTCCTTCGACCACTCGTTGGGGGAAGGGAAGGTACTCACTTAACTAGTTTAACACAACCACATGTCGCATATGCTTGTCCCAAGTCCGTAATTGTGGTCAGATGTCTGTTTTTGTGTTAGTGGTGTGTTGCATTTACTTTTAAAGTTCAAGTAAGAGCAGTATTATTCTACCCTTTCACGACTTAATATTTGGGGCGATATAGAGCTTTTCACAAGGAGTGGTATTCCACCCTTGTTAAATGCCTTGCGGAGACTCTTGATTTGTAAACTACTCAATTTTTCTCTTGGTTACAGTCTTTCTGACTGTGGGAACATATTCATTGTCATTAAAAATGATATTTTATATCGGTCAACAAAAACATGATGGCGACAAAAAAATTCGGAGGATGCCTTAAGTGTTTCCACGAGAAATCCTTGATTCAGTAGCTTTCTTTTCATCAGCAACCATCTATCAATTACATCCCGATAGGAAGCACAATCTCGGGAGTAGCGTATCAGTTGTGATATATAACTCATTTTGCAGGTGCGGCTGGAATGTTGCTACACATGAACGTAAAGTTTACAATTGGAAAATCAAAGTCATATGTCTTGTCTTAAATTTTGTTTTTTTACCGACCCTTATTTTAATTTTTAAGTGTAAGACTAGGAATGGTAGAGACCATTCTCTTTCTGTAGTATCCTTGATTAAAGTTCATTGGGATAGATGGGGTAAACATAGTCACCAAATTAAGAATTATGCAGTAGAAGCATATCACCTATATAGCAGAACGTGAAACCAAAAGATAGAGCTAACTTATTCTCTTTTCCCTACAGAATGCTCTGTATCAGCTTCATACGAATAAAGAAATTAATCGGCGAGAAGGGGTGAATACTTGGTTCCCTTTGGATTGTCAGTCTGTTAAAACACATACCCAACTCTGTTGTGCAATATTTGGAGTTTTTGGACAACCCCTTTCCTAAATTATGATACCACGATTAGCATGCATAATCAATATAACAATGAATCAAGATAATGGGAGAGTTTTAATCCACCATAAGTGCAACACTTGGCACATCTGTAAAAGTTTAAGCCTGCATTTTCCTTTCTTAACAAAGTTTGAACCAATATACGCAATTTTCAAATTTTTATCAATATGTTCTAAATATTTTACTACATCAGATGCAATAAATTATATTGTCATAACTTGTACCCTAAAAGTTTTTAACTTGATTTGATTTGTCTATACTATGTCTGATAGATATGATTAAAACCAAGCTGTTGAGTAGCGTAAGGTAATGATATGCAAATGTAACAAGTATAGGCCAAATAAAATGTAAATCCAAAAAGTCATTCCTGTTCACATACCTCCAGAATTAATGCAGCAAGTTTATGAATGCTGTTGAATATTTTTGTCTTAAACCTGATTGTTGATGGTATTACTGATTAGCACCATCTGTTATAAATTGAGCTGGAATTTAATCTAGTATTTTTGTAGCATTAAAAGATATATTAAAAAAATACTATTCTGTTTCAAGTTGTAAAACCCTTTTTTTTTGCTATAAGGATATCTCCTCAACATACTTGAGAACTGGCATCATCAACCTACCACAAAAACGATTTGTAGGTACGTGAAGCTGTAAATGAACTCAAAACAATGCAATTAAAAATCTTAATACTGTACATCACTTTCATTCCTCTCATGATAAACAGAACCAGCAATTCAAAGAAACCAAAAAGAGCACAAAATCCTTTTGTCAATTACGACAAAACCATAACATAACCAAAAGAAGAGGAAACAAAAGGCGAAATATAAACAGAGAATTAAACTAAAAATTGAGTACACAAACATAATAAAACGATAGCGAGCTTAAGTAATCAGACAATTTGTCAAAACAAAACATATAAAGGTAAAAAAACCGATTTAACAGAAGCACAATAGGGACCCACGAGAAAAGTCGAATTCAGGAATTCCGGAATGGTTGATTGATTGTTGCTTAACGTCCAAATGACAAATAAATCATGCATATTCAGTACGAGAACAAGTTATAAAACAATAAATCATAAATGGAATTGGCTTGGGGTCAGGGCCGGGGAATTTTCTAACCTCTGGAAGCAAAATTGGGACTCTTTTTAAAGGGGCGGTAAATTTGACTAAAAAAGTATTAGAAGGTGATGAGAGCGTGGCATTCTCACAACATGGGACCGACTGTTTTAAGTCACCTCCAAAGTATTATATACATCCTGCCCAACCAACAGATGCCACTTAAGGAGGAGTTCTACCCCCGGCGAGAGGCTTATTTATTTACCACGGCTACTCTCGGGGTCGTCGAGTCTCTATACATCCCGCCCAACCAACGGCCACCCCTTAAGCAAGGCTTTTACCTAAAGGCGGAGAAACCAAATGGCATTTTGCCATATCCGGCCGCCCTCGAGGGTAGTCCGGAATGGTAATCAATTCCTGCATCTAAATATCTGTTAAAATGCCTCAAATCAAGGTCTCTTACCTCTTGCATAGCATCAAAGCGTTTGATTTTTCCACCCTCTATACTACTATTCCACATTCAAAACTCAAAGAAAAATTAAAAGCCTTAGTTCACCTC
>JAULBM010029451.1:0-11102 GCA_032357055.1 Geukensia granosissima
TTTTTCTTTGCCGCACTGCCAAAGAGCAAGCAGGCGACACACGTCTTCCGAGGAAGACTCAATACTAAGTTTTATTTAATATTGGTTAATTTGTATTTTCAAGAACATCATTATTTTAATATAGTTTTCATAATATTTAGGAGTTTATAATCATCCTCAAAAACTCCGCACTTTTCTTCTTATAATTCTGAAGTGTCTTGATTGACTACATTTCAGGCCACACATTCTGGTCTAACGATTTTTTTATTAGAGCTATTGTTAGATTCCCTATTACCCATAAACAGAATTCTTGCTGCATAAGGAACTGGTGGTAACATCTCAGCCAACTTCTATTCACTATATTTCGAATATTTTCATCTACCTACTACTTTACTGTTTCCTTTGACAGTAAAAAGCGACAGGGGATTCCAATTCGACAGATAAAGAGGTAAAAATCTGGCTAAATTTCCCCTGTCAAGTGTTGATTAGCTGTGTCTATTGTTGCTAAAGTAGTTAAGAAGATTAAGGTCAAGTTACTTACTTGGCGATGGATGTAATTCGCCAAACAGTACAAGTATTTTTCCCTTAACACCTTCAACCATTCCGTGACGTCTTTTTTTTCAATGTCATTCCTTGTATTTTGGGGTGTACCCTTTGCAGTGTCAGGTCATTAAGGAAAACTAATTTACCATATTCATTGTATACTTTCCACATTTTCACCTGTTTTTGTTCCTTTTCATTTTGTCGGCTTTCAATGTTATCTTTTTTGTTTATTTCTCCAAGATTTTTTTTAAATCAGGGGAACAAGTGGTATGATGTTTTGCATATGATTTTGATTACATTTCAATATTTTTAAAGACAGTAAGATGTCAGAAAAACTTTAGGTCATGTGATCAATCGATATTTCATATTTTGTTACATGCAGTATAATTTAACATAATAACTTGACCTAAAAACCGAAGTTATTCAGATGGCATTGTTCTACTTACATGTCTTAGGACTAAGTTCTTGTTCCTCCTTTTCATGTGAAACATTACAAGTAAGCTAGATCATCGGACACCTCTTTTTACTGCTGTAAATCTTCCACTTTTTTGGTATTTGACCGTTAAGACTTTGCTATCATCAATATACTAACAAATGTTTTCGCGGATCTTTTACATGGTATAAATTTTATTACTTTTAGGTCCGAATTCAACACATTTTGATAGGCTGTGCTATTTTGAAAAACACTGCTGATAGTTGGGAAGCCACACAATCTGAAAGAGAGAGTTTGCTTATGATAAGAAGGTATACAGTTTTCATCAAACACTACATGCTTAATGCTCATTATAAAAAGTAACCATGTTATCTTCATAGGTATTTAGCGGTTAAAGATCTGGCGTTTCTCCCAAATTTATAAATGGCCTTGCTTTACAAAAGTTGTCTATAACAAATATTAGAGTATTATGACAAAAAAAAAACAATTTTTTTAGCTTATAATGTGTTAATATTGTTTAAAAAATCAGCAATCATCCATTAAACAATGCATGAACGGAGAGATATCATAAAGTCTCCCAAAATTTGACACAAAGCAAAACAACACTTGACATATGTATGAGTAATATGTTTGGTGGCCGATTTTTCATGACATAACACATTGTTAAACTACTTACATCAATTGCAACATATAGCAGTTTCGGAATAGAGTGGTATCAATGTGCCAGTGTTATTTTATGGGATTACATGCCGTTTTATTTTCTGTTGGGGGTTCAACACTTGACATGGGTGTGATGAAGGTCGTAAAGGTAGCAACTTCAATACCTCTTTAGTGACATGAATAAAACAAAATTCCAAAAAGTGTGACAATATTCGTATAATTGTTTTATTAATGTGTAGGTTTTGCTTCTAGCTTGTATGAAAGTTTTTTCTTGCAATCTTCTGAAAGCAGATAAAGATGGTATTTTCGTGCTTTAAGTGTTCAGGGTAAATTCATATTTGAACAGTTCCAAAATCAAACAGATTTATTATTATTGTTTTATAGATCATTTACAGAAAGGGCAATTCGCACAATTGGTTTCACTTATGATGCCGATAAAAGAAGAACTGAAGATATCAGATACAACTTTAGTAAAATTGAATATGACAATGATCGTCCTGTCATGCATGCTGATAGACTGCTTCTTAATCACGGATACATAGAAGATGCCAGCAAGACCCAAAACAAAGAGTTTTTAGAAAATAACACAGTCAAGCATGCGCTTAACGAAATGTGGTTTGGTAGGGATGAGCTTTGTTTTAAACGGGTATTTATATTTATATTCGATAATACAACTGAAATAACTTAGTTGTTTGTTTTGCATAGTATAAAATTATCAAATTCTTAATATTTATTCAATCATTCCATGATAATCAAACAATGCACTTTGAGCGCAAGTTTAATTTTCGAGAAACCGACAATTATGAGATGAACGAGCGTTAAAAATTCCAGAATTTAAATAATCTTTAAATAAATCTCAATCGGGTTTAAAAACACTAAATTTTTAACTAGTAATGGCTGATCTTTCCGGTGATATTTCAGCAGCTCTTGATCTCTCTGTATTCTCCGTGAATTATTTGGTTGCACCATAATCTCTCGGCGAATTTTAAGAGCTTATTATGGAAAACGATGTAATAATTAAACTATTTTAATATCTTGCATTGTGCATTCCTTGACATGTCATAATCAGTAATTGCGACAATTTCAATAAAATATAGAAATATCCTTAGTTTTTCATTGCACACTTAGTGCATTATGATCCCCAGAAACATTTACAAATAAATGTATATTTTGAGTCTTTCAGGAATTGTTGTCAGATGATCGGGCAAGTTTTTTATGACATAATGATATCAAAACTATATCTATATTGGTATTTACGCCCTTATTGGTCCAAAAATACAAAAATATATTATTGCAAACTGTCTTATACTTTTTCACATTTTTATCAGGTTTTGTCTTTTCTTGGACTGATCATGTTTCACTTGCTGATAATGCCTATGCTTATGATAAGTATTCAAGCAATACCTTTTCGATGGTGAGTTTATTTATAGTCTAAAATTTAAACTAAAATGTTGCCGACAACATCTTTTATTGTTCTTTTCCATCTCTACACAATGCAAATGTTAACGTGTATGTGAGCATCCCTTAACCATGGATCCTCTCAAAGCTTTTAACTTCATTTCCAACTACAATCGAGATGGGCTGCTTGACATACTGCCACACAATCTATGCAAGAAGTTGCATGAATCAGATTTGTATACTTTCGAACTCCAAAGACCTGATGAAAACTTTAAACTTGAGATTTGTTTCCTCTTGTTAGAGCATCAAAAAATTTGACCTCCGCACTCTCTGCGGCAATACCACACACACTTCTCAAATCAGGACTATTAAAAGTTCTGATTCATACTTGCTGTCTCAGAAAGAATGGAACACAACATAACAACCCCCCCCCCAAACAAAAAAAACCAGAGATGTTATTACAAAAATTTAAGAAAAAAAGATGGAAAAAGGAATTCGAAGCTACCAAAGGGACAGACATAAATCGTTAAGTCGGAATACAGACAAGACCATGGCCAACAAAATGAAACGAAAGACAAACATAGAACAAACAACTCTAGACTGAAAACTAAAGCTGGAGTAACACGAACCCTACAAAAACCAGGGTGAGTTCAGGTGCACCGGAAGGTGAAGCAACTCCTGCTCAACTAGTGGCAAGTCAGCCAAAACCTTTGGAATATCTTCCCCTTTATATAACTGAACAATACATGATTCAGTGATGATGTTCACCCCATCTACCGAAATGAGATTGAAATTAAAGACACAACAACAGACACTCCCAAGTTTCCCTTATATCTTGATCTTCATCTCGAGTTTGACAATGGAGGAAGGCTTCACACAAAACTATGTGACAAACGTGATATCTTCAAATTTCAAATAGTCAATTTCCCTTTAATTGGAGGTGACATTCCAACTTCCTCGGCGTATGGCCTTTATATCTCCAAGCTCATACGTTTCTTAAGAATTTGTCCGTTTTCTAGACAGAGCTTGTTCGTTGACACAAAAGCTTCTCGGAAAGGGATATATTGCTCCTCGCTTGAAGTCATCATTCCATGAATTTATTACGACCGACACCGATTCACAGATGAAGACTGACCTTTTCCTTGGAAGTTGTGGAGTAAACTAAAAACAAGATGTTCGCTGCCTCCTTCTGGAGGTTGTGATCTCATGAAACTTTAATCGCATTACCCGGAAATAACTAATACCAGATTGGAAAATGGACATACGATTGGATTTTATATGTAAATTTGTCAAGTGCCGTCTTATTCGTGTTCTCGAGATTGGCTTGTCTGCCAACTTTCCCCTTTTGTGTAGCCCGTCGGGTTTCTTTCGCTTCCTCTGTTTAACATAGAAAATTTCACATAAGAACGATTATGCACTCCCTTTCCTATAATCAATTAAAAAGTTACATTTTATGCAGCTGATAATTCAGTTTTGTTTCAATTCATGTGTAATTAAAATTAAAATTAAGAATATTGTTAATACTGCTAAACATTTATAAAGAAAGATAGTTTGCCATATACTTTTTATTTTAGTTGATTTAGTTCATTTAATTGTACTTAGCTGCATCTGTGTTTTCTTCTCTAATTAAATTGTTTTATCAATTAATATTTTAATGTTGATACCTTTCAGGTTATATCGTCAATATAGCCTCCCTTTCATGAAAGTTATGATAAATCTGGTAAGCCGTTTCATTCACACTTATATATCAGTCATATTTCAATTAATGATAATCACATATCTTATAAAAAATGAGTAAAGAATATGACGGGTAGCTTTCCATGTAACCTGCACTTTCTATGTACTAGCGGTACACCATACACGTACCAACATATCTGTTTAATATACTTGTTAATGTTGTGCAGTTGTCCAACTTCAAGTTACTCGGGTAAAACATTTTATGTTTATCCTCTGGACAGCTTCAAAATATTTGAATTTCAAACCAAGTTCATAATTATCAATTATGGTAACTTTTTTTAATCCATCAAATGCAAAATACAATAAATAAAAAATGTGATAGAAACTTTCCCATATATATTTCAATATGTTGGACCACAGGCTCAAAATTCTTTGTCAGCGTCATACCTTAATCTATTCCTCCAAGAGGGAAAACTTGTTTCTACAGGATGACTTCAACTTTTCTGTTGAAATCTTCTCATATTAAGGTGGCAATATTTCTGCTCCCCCTGTCTGTAGCCTTTATGGAAATATTGTCGCATGGACAGCAACCAATTGACATTTAATATTTCAAGAAATATCATGACTTTTGTATACATAAAGAGATTTTCTGGATTGATATTTTTCAGCTACGATTAGGCACGAACACAGCAAATGCAGATTTTAATTCCTATTGTAGAAAATTCTAATAAATAGATAATTGCACAGTTATTGAACTTAAAGATCAAAATAAAGAATATTTATGCGAATAGAACCTCGTCTACCAAATAATATTTAAAAAAAAACAGCTATTTTGAAAAAATTCTCATAATGAAATTATTCTATCTTAAAGTAAAACGTTTGCTTTAAAGTGTGATCAATGCATTTGAATATTTTTTGCATATTGTAAATGTTTTTTTTTAAAAAACAAACCAGTTTGCAACTGATCCTACTATTGTAATGTGAAAAGAGTTCATGGGGTCTAAGCCTTTGTTCTTATTGTTTCCATTTTATCTTTTTGTCTTGAAGAGATAAAACCTGTGTCCGTAAAAGGAACAACTATTTAAATTTTATCTTGAATTTACACTAAATCAATCACTCACATTACAGTGACCCATCACTGTAGACACATCGTCTTTTGAATGTTTACAGTATGATTATATAAACCAGACATTTTTTGTTTTGTCTGTAAAATGTACAAATTCGCTTACTAGTATTTAAAATTCTTTATATTTAGTTTATTTTATTGTATTTCATGCGATTTTATACTAGAAGTTTATTTTGCGTTTTTTTTCATTTTAATTTTTGACATTAAATAAAAATAAGATGTAATATGATTGTTTGTATGCAGCCATCCAAAACGTATAAATTACAAACATGTACAGTTTGCCAAAAAAAAACCTGCAATAATGTATACATTTCGACACCAAAATGGAAGCTGTTAAGTCCCCTTCCCCCGAAAATGTGACGATATCGACACAAATATTGGCTAAATAAGTTAACACTGTAAAACAAGTAATAATGAAACATAAAAACAACGACATCGAGTGGATTACATGTTACGAAATTGGGACAGACACATAAACTATGTGACGAAGTTAAACATATTTGTGATTACACCTTCCTGCTAACCTGGGACAATGATGTGACAAGCGAAACAAAATTAACATCAAAAACCAATTGCATAACATTTACATTACATATACGAAGTTGATACATATTACATGTATTACACGTCCAATTACAAATAAATCAAGAGACAACCTTGAAAAAGTACTCGCAGTTGGCAGTTCATTTAACAATGAATAACTGTTGATATTACTAAAATTAGACATACAGGTTGGTGTAAGATATATATTTTCAGGTTGGCTTTGTGGTGTTCTTGTTAATGTATACATACATGTTACTGTTCGACTTTACCACTGGAGTTTCCGTCTCAGATATTTTTATCATAATATGGATGTCTAGTTTTCTGGTTGACGAAATAAAACAGGTAATTGAGTTAAGCTCCATGTTAGTCAATTAGTCAATTATACGCTAGGTTTGCACGGAAAGCAATTTATATCTCGGGATATTTACAGAAAAATTACTGTCACATTTTTAGATGAACATCAACTCTGTAGTAATTAGTCCTATCCTGACTTAAGAACTGATGTTTAATCTCCTAGAGACGAAACTATTTTTTTCTTCGAGTAAAAGTTACTTTGATGTTATGATCTGCAATATTTTACTTATTCAAATGTACTTACGAGTGTTTATGTTTCTTTCGGATTCTATGCAATACGGTCGAAAGAAAACTAGATTTGCTTTAATTTAAAAAATTGGGGATTTTTTTATATTTGTTCCATATTTTTTAGATCATTGTGTCAATTGCAAGAAACAAGTGGAATTCATACTGGAGAGACTGGTGGAATCGATTAGATTGGTTATCGTTGGCAACATACAGTTGCGGAATGCTTTTAAAACTTGGAAATACGTCTTCATTTGAAAATGGTTCTAAGGCGTTGCTAGTGTTGGCATACGTGTTTTTGTGTTGTCGAATTCTGCATTTTTTTGTCATCTCGAAATTTTTAGGACCTATTCTAATTATGATTCAAAAAATGGTGAGTGACATTTTATTATTTTACGTTAACATATATTTGGACATCGGTTCATTTTTGTTTGTAGCCTTTATTATCTACCCAATTAAGCAACATTCTGAATAGACAAATATGCCTATGGCGACTTCTTGTCACACAAAAGACAATTGTCGAATTTTGAAAGAGGGTAGGACTTTGCCGAACTGAGGATATATTTCCTCCAGATGCTCCACCAAGCCTCTTTCTAAATTACTTACAGCTATACTGTCGATAGTCAAGGAAGGCCTCCAAAAGTACTGTAATAAAGCTTACTCCACTAGCGGTGTTAATCGAATGTGGATATTAAACAACTCGAAAGATCTGCTTCAATACCTCAAATCTGATTCTTAAGTACAAGTATTCAATCTTGTGACTTTTCTATCCTTTATACCACGATTCCGCATTATCAACTTAACGATAATCTTAAGAAATTGATTAATCAGTGTTTTGTTATACAAAATGGACAAGATGTTTTACATTGTTAGAGAACACACCGCTTGTGCTAATAAATACAGTGAAGGAGATATTGTCAAAATGCTGGACTTTCTGATTGACAACATTTTTGTAGAATTTTGTGGCCGATTTTTTCAACAGACAGTTGGTATTCCAATGGGCACAAAGTGTGCGCCCTTACTAGCCGACTTGTTTTTGTACTCGTATGAAGCAGACTTCATTCAAGGACTCCTGTGAAATAACAAAAAGAAATCGGCCAGATCATTTAATTTTACTTTTCGCTATGTCGATGATGTTTTGTTATTGAATAATCCTACGTTCAGTGAACATCTCGACCAAATATATCCCAGCGAACTAGATATTAAGGAGACCACAGACTCAAAAAAATCTGCTTCATATCTAGATTTATTTAGAAATTGACCAAGAGGGAAAACTTGTTTCTAAGATTTACGACAAACGGGATGACTTCAATTTTCCTATTGTAAACTTCCCATATTTATGCACCAATATTCCTGCTTCCCCTTCCTACGGGGTTTATGTTTCACAGTTGATTCGATACTCTCGTGGCTGTTTCAAGTATCAGGATTTTCTGAAGAGAGCATTGCTGTTGTCGCATAAATTACTACAACAAAGATAATCCAATAAAGGTTGAAGTCGTTCCTCCTAAAATTTTATGGTCGCCATCACGAGTTGGCTGATCCATATGGTATCAGTGTATCTAAACTAGTTATGGACCGGTTACTGGTAATACAAAAATAATTGACATCTTCTTATATTGACGTTAACCCGGATTTGAGATTGAGAATTCCATGACGGGTGTTGCGCGCAGGACAGGGGATGCTTACCCTTCCGGAGCACCTGATCCCACTCCTGTTTTGTAAAGGAGTTCGTAGGTTCCAAGCTTCTGTTTCTTTTGTTTACGTTTTATCTTTTGGTTTGTTTTAAATTTGTCTTGTCTCTTTGGACTATCCTCTTTTGGTCTCTCGCATGGGTGTTCTGCACTGGATTTAAATGGTCTCTTTTCTTATAATGTCACTTTTCTGTATTATAATGATTGCCTTTTAAAACAGATTCTACTCTTCTTTTGCTACTTACATAAGTAAAACTAAATTTAATTAATTTACGTTTATTATAGGGATGCACAATAAGAAATTAGGTGAATGGAAAGAAGTAGACATGTATTTAAATGATGCAGGACTGAATTTTTATGCTAATGCATGGTCCATTTTGACAAACAAACATGTTGTATTGGTAACTGGAGAACCGAGATGTGGAAAGACTTTATTATTACAAAATATTGCTCTGTCTCTTTCTGCCGATCACGACATTATACCAGGTATCCATCCCCATGACATTTTACAATACTGCAATCCTAATTTCAAACAGGTTTTTGTTTATGATGATTTTTGTGGAACACCTAAAACAGACGACAGTCTTTTAAATCAGTGGGATCAATCAACGTTTCGCATTCAAGATTTTCTTAGAAGCGGCAATTTGAAAATTATTCTATCTACCAGAAGCGATATATATACGTCATTAACACTAAAAAGTAAACGTCCAGTCTTTATGTTCCTCAATAAAAATGTACTTAGAATAAATACTCCATTATACGACGATTCATGACGTTAATATTGGTTATAGTGGAATTAAAATAGATTGGAAAAAATGATGATTCTCCCGTTGGAAAGTTACATGATGCAAGATGAATACTCGCTGGCAGAGTTGGAAAAAGCTTTTATTCCTCATTAAAAGATATATGCTTGTGTTGTTTTAACGAATGAATCTATGACTTACGACATAGTGTGTACAATTCTAATATACAACCAGGACTTAACTGCATCAGGACTATCTGTATGACATTTTTTATTGAAATATATGACGCAAAATCGTTCATGTAGAAATACTGATCTGTTTATATTTCTGCTACATAATTAATTCACTATACTCTATGTCTTGCTTTTGTGGAGTGTGATTTTCGAGCTATATTAAATTATATATGCGTTTCCGCTTTTGTTTTTATTTTAGTCAAAAGAAGTATTTTATCTACATGTAATTTAGTTAACATGTATGTTGGAAAACGTTCCTTTATTTTTATACATAAAACGAATTAGTGCAAGGTAAAAGTAATACATATAACTAGAGACTAGCACAACACCAAGATGAATAGGATAGGACGACAAATCACTTTTAAAACAGGATGAGTAAGCGAAGAGGGCAAATCACTTAAAATGATCAAGTATTTGGAACAATCAGTGTTCAATGTGTTTAACAATTTATATTTTGGCTTGCATTAAATTAACATTTAATTAACATTACGAACACGGAAAACCTTTTAAAACAACGAAAACCACTGGACTTTAGGTTCAAGCTGTCTTGGGACGCACATGAAATATGTGGCTTGGTTAGCGCAGTTTGTGAGCGCTTAACCCTCCTCCTGACCTGCTAGTTCAAAACCCAAAAGCAACCGATCAAGGAACCAAGTTTTCATGAACTACGGTGTTAATGAAATTTGATTGTTTAAATATCACTAGAAATTTAAAAAATGGGATTGTGAAAATGCGATTTTAAAATATGTAGACAGGAAGTAGAAAATTTTATAACAAATAAACTAGTTGGTTCAGTATTAAGCTATTAACAAGAACGTAAATATTAGCAGCAATAAAAACCATAATTAAACGTTGTCGTAAAAAGGAAGATGAAATATCTTCTTTTCATTAGATTATTGAAAGTACATCCAAATTTTGATAATAAATCCTTATATTTATGAACGAATTTAGTACATGCTGAAATCAATTTGTGGTAACGAAATTCTTGATCTAATAATTTGTCAGTTATGCAGAGATCACGTTCATTAAAATCTGAAACTTCGCTACAAACACGGGCATAACGAACAAAGCTTAGAAATAGATAAACGTTAACCGTATGAAGGAGCAAAAGGAACGTCCCAGTCAAGAAAGAGGAAATTAACAATCGGGACGAGAAACCCTCCCTCTAGTGTCAAACCAAAGATATTCATCACAGTGATTCCAAATAACTTTTTTAATTCATCTCACCAACAAATACAAATACATTTAACTTTTTTCGCTTAGTATTATAGAGAATTTTGAGTTTAATGTCCTATCTTAAGAAGTACCGACTTGATTGTATGAAACAAAAGTTACCTTTCATTTGAAAAATCACGTCAAATTAGTTGAGTTGTCCATCTTTTCACGGCTGTGAAACATTTTAAGCAATATTTCGTGTCGTGAAAAATGTGTCAAGAAATACCAAGGGGATATTCGAGGAAAAGGGAAAATGTAAAAGTACTGACAAACTCCGGAGAA
>JAULBM010029484.1:0-11101 GCA_032357055.1 Geukensia granosissima
ATTTCAAAGAGAAATGCCACACATTTCAATAAATGTTACACCACGGACATTTTGCCTTTTGGGTCTGCAAAAAAATTCATTTCCTGCAAAAAATATTTTGTTCACAGCTTGGATATTTTACCAAATGAAAAATATGATATTCTAAATTTAAAACAATGAAAAAACTTTTTGATTACTTATACTTTATTTTTTTTAAAATGGTACTTCTGAAAATTTACCTTTTTTGATAATGACCCTTATACAAAAAACAGTTAATTTTACAAAAAAATCTTTTGAATAACTTTTCATATTTTTTTATATGGAATCATTTGCAAAGAAAACCTATCAAAATCCAATTTGAAATCAAAAACTTTAAAAAATTAGGGTGTGGCCATTTTTGCACCCCCTATATATCAAGAACAGTAAAATAGGTCATGATGCTTGTGGCCAATTATGTTGACTTTTTCATGGGGAAAACGAAAAACCCTATCAAAATTGGACAAAAAATAGAGACCTTGCATTTAAATAAGAGAAAACCCCTTATGGCCCCTCCACAAAAAATGAATGGGGCTAGATCAGCAAAAATCAATACCAACCTTTATCTAGTAACAATTATCAATGTCCCAAAATAAAAAAAAGGATTGTCTAACTAGAAGAAAAGGTATCTAGTGGAATCAAACCTGTCTACAAGTGCCACTGACAATGCTACCACTGCCGCAGACTGTGTCATCACATAAAACTTTTTTGCTGTCATAGAAAAACCTCCTTTTGTCCCTCCTTATAATACAGCCAAAGTAATATTATCCAAAATCAATCCCAAACATTATTTACTCAATTTGACAATCCAACAACTCAATTTAAATTGATCAACTGGATTGTCAGATTGGTAAATTGCTTCAGCTGTTGGTCCTGGGAAAGGTAAAAGGTTGCAGCAAAAGCAGAGTAACATAGGGTATCATTGAGTTAAAATATTTATCTGGATCCATAAAATAAAACGAAGGTTTTAGACAAATCAACACTTAATAAATTAACATTTTTATTTAATGTCAACAAATGACATGACAAGCAGTTTTTGGTTATGACCTATATCATGATAAAACTGGAGTTTCAAAAATTGAACAAGAAGACCACTAAATAATATTAATTTATTTAAAAATTTTGCAGCAGTGCATTTATGTCAAATTAAAATCATTACAATTTCTATAAATCAAACTATGGCAGCTTTTTGGTCTATTATGTTGACTTTTTCATGGGGAATACAAATAAAAAAACCCATCAAAATTGGACAAGAAATAGAGAACTTGCATCCAAATAAGAGAAAATCCCCTTCTGGCACCTCCATAAAAAATGAGTTGAGATTGATCACCCATAATCAATACCAACCTTTATCTAGTACCAATTATCAACGGCCCAAAATATTAAAAGGACTGGTTAACTAGTTTAAAAGTTATCGTGAGGAAATACAATGGTACAATTGGTTTAAAGAGTACTACTGGTCAGATTAAAATAACAGAAATAGCTGCCTTAAAAAGGAGAATTGGGACATTTCTTAAATGACCTTTTCATTCAATGTAAACAGTTTTAAATAACAAGTTGTTTTTGAAAAAACCTCACTGCAACGCACTCTTTTTGTATCTCTGGTTTCGTAAGAGTTGTTTCCCAAATGGAACGGTTTATTGATATGGTTATAAAGGTGAAGTTTAGATTTTTATTTTTTTTTATTGTATTTTAGCAACAATTTTAATGCAAAAATCTATCTATTTGTTTATTTTACTAATGTGCATCAGACTAATTTTTTTCTCTTGGTAAATATTATGGATTTTGAGAAAAAATAGCAATATTTAAGGTTTACTCACGTTACATCCATATTGGGACACTGTCCAGCATGGAATATAACTCTTACAAAATCAAACAAATTACAGAAGCATCTTGGGTTACGAAAATTGGGCATAGATGTTCAAACATTTTGTAATTAATACATATTTTACATAACACTTGAAAACATTTTTAGGTACAGTTGCAGTGAATTTCTTATACGTGGAAGAACAACTCTGTCAAATTGTAATGATAATGAACAAGTGTTGTTTCTATTGATGGAAATGGTGTTAACAAGGTAACCTTTCTTATGAACTGATCTTAGCAGGAGTATGAGTATGAGATGTTCTCTCTTGTCAGTGGTACTGCCAAGTTGATTTAAAGACATGAATCAATGAGAGGCATATTTTGTCATATACATGTACATGTAACAATTTAAATAAATAATTTTGTCTCAGATTAATTCCAAAATAATTATCTAAAAAAATGGAAAGACCATTTTTAAAACAGCTTTTATCAACCAGAATGGTATAAACTTCCACATAAGAAGACTGCCTTGTCAACATATTGTCAACATATTTAGTTAAATCATATTGTATTTTAAATATTTAATACAGGCTCCAGTAAAATTCCATGAAATGAAACATGATTTTTCACAATGCAAACATTATATACCAGTAAAATGGACATGAATGTCTTACTTATCACCAATAAGAAAAATGCATACACAACTTTATCACATTTAAATGTGCCAATTCTAAATTTATAAATAACAAACATAAACAAAAATACATACTGATAAGAACACTACAGCAACATCAAAAGAACAATAAAAACATTGGACTGTGGTCAAAGACCAAGGAAAATTTTTTTACCCAACAAAAATGTCTGTGTTTATGACAATATTTGTTGATAGCTTGACAGAAAATTCCCTAAAAGCAAAAAATCACCAATAATTTTCACTTATTAACTAATGGTAGATAAATTACTATCAGCAAACCCATTTTTACCAACTAGCAAAATGACATTTCCATATTAACACAGGTGTGAATAAAAAAATAGATATTCCCCACAAAAAAAAAACACTATAATGTAAAAACTAATGACAATATTTTATATGATGAAAAATAGAAACATATATTTAGATTTTTCTCATATACAATTAAAATGTCTTTTCCATAATTATCTACACATGAGGATTGTTTCCTCAAGGGAATATAAGTATTATAAGCTGACAAACATTGATGTTAACTAAACAAGATTGAGATTGGGATTTAAAACCATTTAATCACCCTCACATGATGAAATTCTTTGGGTTGTCTAGAGAAAACATAACAACTGTTGACATCTTTAATTAAATTTAGTAGGTCAACAACAAAAAAATAATCATTCATAAAAATGACCTATATACACACAACTGTTTTAGCCATGTTTCTCAATAGTATAATAAATCTTGGTTTTTGTGTAGACTTTTAATAGTTCTGGCCTCTTCACACTTGAACATTGTCTGATAAAGTAAGTATTGCAGATCATGTTTTTTTTAGTTTTCACCAAGAGTATTACCCCTTCCCCAGTTGTGTCGTCCTTGGTTAGCATCATCTCCATCATTTCGTCGTCTGCTGGCTGGAGCTTGTCCAAATCCTGACATTCCACCTCGTCTGTTTGGCAGATATTTGTATCTACAAAAAGTGGATATTTTTCAGGCAATATCCTAGTATTGTATATGTAATCTTTTGAGTAAAAATGACCTAAAGCATAATGAAATGAAATTCTCCAAAGTTTTTTTTCAAGCAGTGTATGAAGATGATTATTGTTTAACTTGCATAGATGCTTCCTGTAAACTTTTGTTCTATTTGGCTGAGCAGTTTTAGAGGAAAAATATTTATATTTCAGAAATAAGAATTGTCCATTTTGGCCATGTCTTAATTCAGCTCAAGTCTCCATATCAAATATAATGAATCAGTCAATCTGAAACAATACCATATTTGGCTGTAGATAATACGCATTTATACATAATACGCGGGGCTAAGTCTAGTTCGTGTATATTATTCCAGGAGACTTTTGGTAAGAATGTCCCAGTAAAGATCGTCCAAGTTTTCACCACTGTCCGATAAATATGTTGATTGTTTGGATGATCGAGTCTTCATTTCTTCTTATTTAATAGTTTAAACAACTTTTAATCAAAATATAAGCTTGTATAGCAAAGACTTTGAAAAAAATAATGACTAATTTACAACCTAGAAGTGACAGTGCCGTAAAAATATAATTCAGAGTTCGGTCTGGAACAGCAACCAATCCGTGATGAATTTATCTCCTTTTTTTTAACTTTCAAGCAAAAAGAAACTGTTATAATCATTTTTTTAATTAAAATTTTCAGGTATTGCCAAAAGCCTGCTTTTCTTGAATCTTCGTCAAAAAGGGAGACAAAAAGCCAATCTGACAACTTGGGAAAAAATCACCAAACTTCGTGTAGAGGTACATTGTACGCACCCCTTATCCCATGAAATACTTTTAGGGTAAAAGATAGCGTATAATTTATAGCCAAAAAACGGTAATCAGATGTTGTGGCCTTGTTTTTTCTCTGATCCAGACAAACTGAACAAACTTTTGAAATGACCTTGCATAGATCATGCAAAATATTGTAGACATTTTTACAGATAGATTTAGGCAACAAACACTAACAATTTTTAGCTCACCTGGCCTAAAAGGCCATGTGAGCTTTTCTCATCACTTTGCGTCCGTCGTCGTCATCGTCATCGTATGTCGTTGTCGGCTTAAACTTTTCACATTTTCATCAAGTCCTTTGAAACCGCTGAGCCAATTTTAACCAAACTTTTGTGGAAGGTTCCTATGATAGTCCTCTTTAAAATTTGTGTTCGGTTTTGCGGGGCACCATCCAATATGGCCACCAAGGCTCGACATAGTTTGACATTGGACCCTATGGGAATTTTACATTTTCGTCAACTCCTCTGAAATTGCTCAGACAATTTCAACCAAACTTTAGTGGAATGTTCATTGAATGATGCTCTTTAAAAGTTATGTTTGGTTTTACCAGATGCCATCCAATATGGCAGCCATGGCTCGACATAGTTTAACATTGGACCCTATGGAAATTTTACATTTTCATCAACTCCTCTGAAACTGCTATGCCAACTTTAATCAGAATTAAGTGGAATGTTTATTTTATGGTCGTCTTTAAAAGTTATGTTCGGTTTCGCTGGGTGCCATCCAATATGGCCGCCATGGCTCAACATAGTTTAACCCAATGGGAATTTTACATTTTCGTCAACTCCTTTGAAAATGCTAAGCCAGTTTTAACCAAACATTGGAGGAACCACTCTGGATGGCCCTCTTTAAAATTTATGTTTGGTATTGTGTAGCACTATCCATTATGGTCATCATGGCCAATTAGAGTTTAATATTTGACCAAATGCCAAAACAACTTTGAGCCAGGTGAGCAATTACAGGCTCCTTGGAGCCTCTAGTTTTGTGATATTCACATTTTTTTTCAAATTACAGTTTATTAGATCAAAAATCTATTTTTTATTCCAAAAATGACAAATCAACATTTTCAAACACAAATTAGGTATTAACATTTATTGATGAACCTTACATTAAATTTCATCAAGATTTGAAAACATGCTGAATGATGATTTATGTCAAATTACAAAGATTGTTTTGTGAATTCATTTTTTTACAGGCTCCTTCAATTTTCCCTCTGATTTTTGAAATTTTTGTAAGTCTGACTTTTCTTTTCAATATTGGCATGAAATAAAAGTTTTTGATTGAACAACACTAAATTCGAAATGATGAAAAGTGTAAATATATATCAAGTACTGCATACAATAACTTTCTTTTCTTTTAACATTTTAATGAAAAAATTGTGTATATATTCTTTAATAGAATTGGTATGTACTTTGGGAAAATGAAAATCATTAATTATTAAGCTTTGAGTTTCAAAAGGAATTAGATTAAAACTTACAATATATTTGGTACTCTAAGCCATGTAGCTCCTCCAAAATCTTGTGGATATTTAAACATTAAAAAGAAATACAGATGTCCAACAACAATACCTAACAACTGTGCTAATCCCCTGAAAAAGAAAACAAAACAGAATTGTTAACATGCATTAATAAATTTAATATGACTGTTGCAATAAGAATAAAAAAAATCCCTTTTTCTTTTTGTTAAATCACCAAAAAAAAATGAAATTAATGTTTAAATTAATGGTTCACAACTGCCCACAAATTCAACCTTGCACAAAATGTATGAGTGAAATAGGGTGTTCTTGACATCGTTTACAGAAGTTGTAAAGAATGGGTACTTGTAATTCTAAATATATTGCATGTTTAAATGTGTACATTCTTAAAGCTAGTAAACATTCCTGCCTAGTTTTAACTCAAAGGAACCAGTACTGTATCAGAATAGATTAAATGTGAAAAGTTTACCAACAGATAACGACAGACAAAAAGTGATTGCAATATTTCACCAGGAAAAGTGGTTCATGTGAGCTTAAGATATGATAAAAGACATGTATCTAACTCAAAAAATACAACACAATTACATGTGTTTTATTTCAAAATCATTTCTTATGGGCAGTACTGTTGTCCATTAAAAAATATATTTTACCTCTATATGAAGCAACCATGACTAGAAAGTTCTTCTTTCAATTACTATTGCAGAAAATAACTTTATACTTAATAACATTTACACTCAGTTTAAAAAATTTTTTACATACAATTATTGCACCACAGATACACTTTATACCTAGCACGTAAATCTTTTAAATACCATTCATAAATTCGAAAAATTTTCAGAACAGAAAAGTAAAAATAAGTAATCTACTCACCCACTACCTATAATGGCATTGAATGCAAATAATACCCAAGGTAGGTATATTGCCTGCAAAAAAAGATAACAGAAAAATACATGTTAGACCAAAATTTAAAATAGATATGGTTTAAACAATTAAGTCACAAAGTATCATAGTATCTCTATTAATCCTTGTATCACTGCTTTATTCCTAGGATGTATCCAAATATCATTTGCTACCTCCTGGTGTGTAAAAATATGTGTCATAGCACATATGGCTTGTTACCTTGGCTTTATCATGGTGAATAGATTAAATTCACAATGAATGATCATCAATGTCTTGAGACATACTTAAAGACATGTCTAATAGTCATGTGTATCATAGGACAAATACATACCTTGTCTTCAGACCTATAGTATGTCTTTAGACAAAGGATATGTGTCTCAAGACAAATATCTTTGAGACATAATCTGAGGAAACAAAATGCTTTAAGACATCTGGAAAATAATTTTTAGGTGTTTTCAATAAAACAATATGACACATAGGCACTGAAAAGTAAATATACAAAATTTTGAAACATCTCAAAGAAACAATTTTCTTGAAGACATGTCTTAAGACATGATGTCTTCAAGTATGTCTCAAGACATGTCTTGATGTTTTCAAGACATGTCAAGATGTCTCAAGACAATGACGATCATTCACTATGTTACATTTGAAAATAAAAAAACTCTAATTTGTTCCATCATAAAATACAGATGAAACTAGATCCATAACCACCTGTATATTATATTGGGTATCATTGTGTTGAAATTTCAAATGGACAAAATATATTGAATGGAAACCTCACTGTCTGTAGACACTGACACCAATGACAATGACACAAATTTTGCAGTCATTTAAAAAAATCATTTCTACTACAATTTGTTTTTAAAAATTGAAAGAAACATGTTCTACAGGGCAAGATTTAAGTAAAAGTAGTTACCTTAAATTGTGTACCAAACCAAAATGATACAATCTGATCTTTATTTAACTGGCACCATACAAACAATACACTCAGTACCATAGGGTCCATTAATAACTGTAAATAAAATATGAGGTATATTTTCACTACAACAAAATAGTTTGTATTCATACAATATGTTCAATGTCATTTGGCGCATTAATAGCTGACTGCTGTAAATAGAGTCTTGAGTCTTGAGAAAAATAGGAATTTTTCACTTTTTCTACAAAGTCACACCTTATAACTATTTCTTATCTCATTTTAACACACCAACAAAACAAGATATACCTATAGTTTCTTTTCCTAACTTTAAATCATTTGAAGAAAACACAAGTTTAACACAAAGCTAAAATTTTTATTGATTGAATGGTGCTTAACCTCCAGCAGCAAATATTTCATGTATATTAATAATGAGTGATAATGAAAGAACCCTGCTATGTACTAGACTGACAAACTAAGCCAGATTTTTAACATGCTAGTTCATGAAAGCAACAGTCCTTAGGAAGACCTGCCAATTTACTCAGAAATATTATTCCAACTCTGGGCCAATCTGTTTTTCCTATCACTCTTCAATACTGTGTGCTTAGTTGAGAAACAGCAAATACCAATTATAATATCTTTGGGACAGGGGATTAAACCCACAAACCTCCGTACTCAAGGCGAGCATGATCCCCATTTCACCACCTAAGTGGTTAGGAATTTTGACATCCAAAAATGTTATTATCCTTTATACTTCTTTATCAACTTTGCTGTGTGTTTTTAAGGAATTTGTCTAAAACATTTATTGATAGTTCATTATAACATGGTACTTGTCACCCAAAAGTCAGATGAAATAGCACATGAATCTGTGATGACATGAAACCTGCAATTCAGTGTGAAGAGATTATATAGTCTTTGATATTTTCCCTCCAGTTGAGCCTTGATTAAAATAAATTGTTCATCTTATTTTCAAGCAAAGAACATGGAAGAAATTGTAACGGTTTGGTAAACAATATATTATTAACTGTAACATGACAGATTTTATAATATACTTGTTAACTTTGATGAACAAGTGAATGACAACCATCATGGCAATGACAATATGGTTGAAGTATGGCTAAAATGGTATAAAACAGCTAGTTACAAATGAAAAACCTTCTAAGGCCATTATCAACAGAAAAGTTTTGAAAATACTTACAAATATTTCTGCTACCAATCCAATTATCTATAGTACTGAGTTAAGGAATGTGTTAAGATTGTAACTACATTTTTTACAGAATTAGTCCTACTTTTTGTATGTAACTTAAAGACATTCATATTATATAAGTCATAATATGTTTATTACTGTAACTTAACACAACTAATTAATATCTCCATAAATACAAAAAACAGTCAATTGTATGTATATCTTTTCACATACAACTATATATAACAGGTATTTGCACATACTAAATAATAAATTTTAAAATGCAATTAAAAATCAGCAGCTCAAATAAACTTTAATTTTTTAATCATTAAAACATAAAATTGAACTGTTTTTCAGGATTGCTTTGCAAACTAATTTACCCCATAACTTTTCATTTTCATAATTGTACGAGAAGTTTTTTTAAACTGTATTGACCAACAGTTGTCGAGGGAGAAAGCTATATGAAAGTCTAAAAATGTGTCGAACAATGACTCTAAAACAAAGAAGAAGACTAAGGACCTGTTCACACTAGGCTTTACTTAATTCAGATCAAATTAAGCCAGTATACAGGTAACCCGTTGTGTTCATACTAGTGTTGAGGTTGTGACTTAACTTAATCCAGATTAAAAATGGAAAGCAAAAATCAATGTTATTAATTATGACATCAGATTTAATCCACATTTGCATACATACTTCAGTTTGATCCAGATTAACTTAATTTGATTAATTTAATCTGGTTTAAATTAAACTAAGTGTGAATGCAATGTGACTTAATCCACATTAACCTGAGTTAATCCAGATTAAATTTGTAGTGTTAACAGGGCCTTAATGAAAACAATCAAAGAAAATGAAAAGTAGCCATAAAACTAAAAATACAAACTAAAGAAAAAATGCATAGCAAAAGCTTCCCACCAGAAATTTGTAAATGAAATAACAAGAACTGAACACCATTAGTCAACTAAGTGTAAAATCTTTCTCAAGGTACTATAAATTCGGAACTGAGTGATAATTGCATAACTATGAACGCACATTCTTTTATCAGTTAACTTAATTTGCAAACAGGTTTTTAAAAGCGCATTAATTAATCTTGCATTTTGAAGAATAATGAATAAACATAATAATTTTGAATTTACAGTATATTGGTATATATTGTGACTGGGTCAATGAATAAAGTTCCTTTCAAAATATCTGTGTATGTTTTCTGAATCAAGATTTGCTGCAGATTTTGAGTAAACAGACATCCTTTTACCTTATTTAAAATAAATTCTGTTAATAAACATAATTAAGTAAGACTGACTGTTCATAAATTACTGTTTTGAGTGTAAATAGACACTAAGTTAGGACAAAGATATGTCATTCTTGAAAGTATTACAGATTTGAGGCATAACATATTACTATATTTCTAAACATTGTGTATCAACTTCAACAATTTGCCACAGAAACTCCAACCACACTTATTTACTTGTAAAAAAGTAATCTTTATACAGGACACATACATTCTTCCTTAACCAAAGTCCTTGTTAAGACCTCTAGATCTTAAATTTTACATTACTTCATACTGAGACCAAAGTGATGAGATTGGGCATTCTTGAAATTTAAGTCATAGCTTTTTAAAATTCTACCAATAATATAATGACACAAGACTTTTGGTACTGATGCCATGGTATGCAAGGATACAACTAATGCTAGCCAATTAAACAACCACATAAAAGCATATTCTGCAGGTTTTCCATCAAATATACCTGTAAATGTACAAAAAAAAAAAAAAAAACAAAATTAATAGACAATAAACAACAACACATTTTTTCATCATTTAGTTATTTCTGTAGTTTCATAGGTTATTAGAGCATTGATCGTAGCACATTTTGTACTTTAAAGAGCAATAATACAATTATCATGATTATGAATGACCTACCTGTCTCTAATCTGGTTGAATATGAATATAAGAAATACAGGTTAATCAAATATGGAAATCCTGTTGGATAAAACAAAACAGCAGTCATTGGTCTCCAAAACTGGAATAAAAATAAAAATGACATTTAACATACTTGAAACTCGAATTACCGAAATCCCGCAGAAATACCGAAATCCCCTAAGAAATTACCGAAATCTCCCCAAAAGGTACCGAAATCCCCCTGAATATTGAAAGTATAGATGATATTTAACCAAAGTACGTTCTAATTGACCTATTTGTGCAGGAAGTACAAAATAACGCGTCTATGAAAATATTCATATGGAAGGGAAGTAACTCTAGCATATTCTGTTAAACACCTGTGTAGTTTGCTCATGTTGGACCACATTATTGACATAAAAACAGAGCCATGTATTA
>JAULBM010029495.1:0-10435 GCA_032357055.1 Geukensia granosissima
GGAACCACAGTGGCCAGCTTCCTGATATATGGCACAGAGCATCAGTATAGAGAACTGTATTGTGTAACACAGTTTTGGATCTGCCGCACATCCACTTCCTGTTTCCTGTTGATGCAACTTTATGCATGGAAAAACACATGTCTTCCGAGGAAGACTCAATACTAAGTTAATTAATTCTCATTTCACATATATGAATCTGATAGTTATAGCTAATTATTTTTTCTTTAGGAGACATTTACGGATCAAGTAAAGATGACCAACAATAATCTGTTTATTGCTGGATTGCCTTGTAACATCAGTGACGTCATCTTCATTATGATGTCAAATAATAATGGAATCAACGATAATTGTTTCATATCAGTGTAATCGCGTGATAATAGAATTCTCAAATCAGTAAGATCAAAGAAAAAAAAATCAAACAGTGATAATACATTTTCATATACCGGTACATTTTTGTTCTAGAAACTTATGAATGATTTATATTTTTGGGATTGGGTTTATTCCACGTCCATCCCTTATGCATCCATATCCCTACCTCCTACTTTCAAAATTAACAATAAGAATTATTCATTTCAGAGATTATATAGTGAAGAAGTTAGAAGGAACCAATCTGATATTTGTGATAGTCAGTCCAGAATGTCCTGGCTGTTTGGATGAGAAGAGTGAAGATATGGATCTCATTCAAGAACCAGTTGTATATAAAAGTAAACATTTGGTTGAATTGTTTTATTAAACAGGATATTATTAGATATTTGCATTTAATGAAAGATAAATGATGAGATATGATAATTACAAATATATATGTGGTAGATTTCAAGGCAATTGCTCAGTTCACTATTAGAATCTGTGCAAGAGGTCAAGGAATTGGATCATATTTTATCATGTGATTATCAAAAAAATTCAGATTTCCGAGAAGAACCTATTTTATGACATGTGTTAAAACTTTACTTGGTTATTAAACACCCATACACATAAAAATGAGAAACCTGGAAGACACATTTATGATATTATTTGATAAACTACATTCAAAATCATAGGTGTCTCCATGGACTGTTATGTACATAAATGTATTGAAGATTAGAAGGCTTGGACCCAACAATGCATGAAGTTTCAATTAATTTTTTATTAATGGAATATTGTTGCACATAACTAACATACCAAAACAATGAAGAGCATTCCAACTTTCCCACACATTAATTCTTAAACTGACTGATATTGAAATATTATATATCTGTTTCTTTTATATTGTAGAAGAAAGTGAGCATTTCTGTAATATGACACCAAGATACAGAAGAGTAACAGAGAAATGTTATGATTATCATGAAAAGGTTGGTAAAATACTTACATATCTGCAAAATATTGAATTCTACAAGTACAAATAAACATTAGCTCAGAATATTAATTGTATAAGTTGATTAAGAGAAGATTTGTTCAAATGGGGATCAGTGGTGATTAGGGCAAGTCATTTTGAAATAAACAGTCTCCTGTTCTGATGTGGATGACTTAATTATAACAAATCAAATTAAAAAAGAGAATTACATCTGAACTGAATTGAATGAAGATCTATTTTGAGATCCAGGTAGTGATATTTGATAACACATGGTTTCGTTGGAAATCCCCATATTACCTTTCCTTAATTTCCTGACCCCCCAACCCAATTAAAAAGAAGCCCTCTTCAAATTAGTGGGTGTCACATGAAATCACATGACTGTAAGTTCAACCTAATTGATAAGGGTTATTCATTTTCATTGACCTGTCAAATTGTTGGTTATGGTTGAACCATTTTTTTTTTCTGAGGCTCAATGAAGAGGTTAAGAATCTTGTTCCCTGTACAGATTATTGAGTAATTATGCAAGTTTAAAATTGGTTTTGAAAAAAGTCTGCAGACTTCCTTAAAAAGATAGTAACAAGATATCTAACTACTTATCTTTATAGTAATCACTGGTGTCATTAAATGGTTTATTGAACTTAAGGTATTCGCACCATAATTAACCCCGTGATTATAAAAAATACCCAGATTTTCTAAGAAAACCAAACTTCTGAAAATGCTATTTATTTTTAGTAAATCTTTTGATAATTTAAACAAGTTTACAGATAATTTTTTACTCAGAAACATTATATTTTTATATCAGTGAAGGAAATTTCATCTAATCTCAATTGTTGAAAAACAAAACTGATATTTGGCCACCATTTTTATCATGATTTGAATACCTTTATTTTACAATATCTTCGTCATTTGTTAGAATAAGTCTTAACTTAAATTCACCATTTCGGGGTATGCTGCATACATGTTGTCAAAATCTGAAAGATAGCAAAATAATAAAGCAAATATTAATAAACACTATTAAAAAAATATTTAAATGTTATTTTGTAGGAAGTGAATACAGATTCCTATTGTAGTGGACCATTCTCCACACCAGTGTCAGTAGCAGTTATTCTCATAGCAACAGTAATCACAGTATTAAATTCATGGCTTAGATGATAAAAGAACACTTTCCAATTTTGAATTGGATAAAAAATACCGCTCTACAGTATCTGTATCCTTGTGATATGCAGGTGGCTCTGACCCCATGAGTTAACAAACAAAATGCCGCTGTTTGCATCTGTATATAATCAACCAGGACAATGTGACCAAGTTCCTAATACAGCATTTAAATCATCATCCATTAGCAAGGATTTGTTATGCCATATTAGTTTGTGCATCAATTGATGTTCATATGACCTTTACAAGAGTTTAAGATGTCATTTTACTTTCGTGCTATATGTATATCATATTTTCCTGTTTGTTTTTAATTATGGTGCATGGTACAAATGGTAAAGTTTCATAGATAACCAAGTTAGATGGTATCAGTTTCACTTGATTGAATGTTATACAAAATTTTTTATCATGTTAAGGCTAGGTCAAGTTAATCTTTAGATTCACATCCTTGCTGGCCCAATCCCTACTGGACCTGCCCGAAATTTTTTAATTTACATATTTATCCATTTTAAAAAGAATTCATTTCTGTACCTGATCTGAGGCTTTTAACAAGTATTTGATACATCCAAGGGTTAAATGGTTGATGGATCATTAGTTACAAAGTAGAAAAGAAAAATAAATTAAAAACCCTGTCACCCCATGTCCCCACCCTCTGATTTTGTGTTGAAATGAAGGAGACTCAAAAAATAAACTTGACGTGGCCTTATATTTAGATTAAAATACCATTGAAGAAATTTCAAATTGTATCCATCAAATTTTTTTTTAATTTAAACAGGAAAATTTTCTGTTGAACATCTATCTAAACTTGTTTAAAAAGGAGGTAAAAATAGACCACAGTATTATACATGTACTTATATTTGTAAAATAAAGTTGTTATGTAATTTTTACTGTAAATAGTTTATCCATCAATAATTCCAGACAACATTCCCTACAGTGTGAATAATAGTTTGGTGTAGATATGTAGATCTTATTTATTTGGGTTGTTTTAAGAGTGATAGAAGAATTTTCCCTTCTGGAATGAGTTATTGCTGAATGTGCCAATGTATGATTCAAATTGTTTTATTGTACAATATATAAAGTGAAAGGAGTAGGTTCATGAAGGATGGATTTTGACCTTGGAATTCTACTTTAAGTAAGTTCTGTAATGTGATGGACTGAATTATAAGAGTAAAATATTTAATTTTGTTCTACCAAGAGGTTGGGAGCCTGGTGCATCCATTGTGTTCTGGAAGCAAAACTATCTGGAAATTCTTGAAATTGGACATTTTTATGAAAATCCCAATTATATTCAGGACAAAATTTTCAGTTATGATGATATCTTGTTGGAAAACAAAGATTTGTTGCTCATAAATTTACATTTTCAAATAAAAAAGTGATGTTTGAAAATTAATAGACATATTTGAATTTTAGGGCCAAATTAAAGCCTTAGTGAACCTACTCTATTATATACATTATTTTGTTAATTTGGATGAAGAAAATAACATTGTCTTTCTAATATAATATATAAATCAAATTTAAACGTTAAAAAATTAATTTTAAATGTTAAGTTTTTCTGTAACACATATATTTATATAAATATTTAAACAGAGAACAGTTACAATATATATTAATAATGTAAGTTATATTCTACAGATACTAACCTTGATTTTACTCAGTTGCTGTCATGTTTTCATTGTTTTTTTTAGCTCACTTCGCCTAAAAGGCCATGCCAACACTTGGCATACATCGCCTGTGGTCTGTCCACAAAAATATTAATCACTGAAACCATTGGGCAGTTTTGATTAAATTTAAGTGCAATGGTGCTTGGACAGTAGAAAAAATGGGGGATGAAATTTTAAAATTCTTCTCCTTTGAAACTCAAAAGCCAATCATAGCCAAAGTTGACAGAAATGATTCTTTGATAGTCCCCTTCCAAAATTGTATCCAATGACCATACATACGAAACAAGATGGTTGTTATAGTCAAACTTAAGCTTCGTTGAATACTAGAAACAAACACCCTACAGAAGATAAAAATTTAACAAGACTGTTGTTGAATCATCATATGCATTTAGTGGTTCTAAAAAGTGATCAACTACTGTCGTAGTATACTATAATAAAAATCTAATTTTTTGATCAACAAATACTCAATTTTAGTCTTAAATATGCTCCAGATCAGTGTAAACAGACTGCTTGGAGCCTTTGGTTCTCATGCATACAATAAAGTTGCAGAAAGGTGTCAGGTATTAATCCCAGACAGGGGCTGCATTTTAAATTTTATTGAAAGCTTTATATCTTTGAATATTTTGACCCAGTTGAACAAAACTTGGTATGAGGATAGTTCATGATATGAACTTGCCAGCCAGTCATTTGCCATTTAACCTTGACCTCATTTTAATGGTTCAATAGCTTTGTGAAAAAAATTTGAAATGGTTTTAATTTTAAGTTCTTTCTAAACTGCTGGTATTCTTAGACCACCATATTTGTTTTTTAGATCTTGGTTGGTACTTGCAAGTCTTCTATTTCTTATCTGACTTTGTAAAATTGGTTTCATTTTCACATTTGAGTCCATTTCTCAAAAACAATTACACAAATCCTCACCATATTTTTTCGAAAATAATTCTAAGTGAGTACATGCAAGTCTGCTGTGTATTATTTGACCTTGACATTATTTTCATGGTTCAGTGACTAAGATGATGATTTAATGGTTTAAAAAAATCAGTAATCATACCCGATAGGTCAAGAAACAGTGCCAATTTACTCTATGATGTACATATCATTCTGTCATAGGTCATGTGTCATTGATCTCTCCAGTGATGATCATTTTGTAACATTTAGTTATTATGTTAAGGTCAGTTTCTCTATGATAGATCATGACATTTAATTGCTAATTCATTCATTGTTTTATTTGTGGGCTGTTATGTCACAAGTTTAATTGACTTCATTTTGATGCTTAAGTGACTTTTGCCAAGTGTTCATGCTTAGCCAGTTTCTTTGTTACAACTTATAGTAGGCCAGCAATATTTAATGTGTACTTGTCAGTCTGCAATATATAATGGTTCCTTTAACTTATTTCATTGTGTAGATACCATCTACAAGTTATCGTGCTAACTACACAAGACAGCTCAACAATGTCTTGTTTGCTTATTTCCCTTTTGATGTCTGTGTGGCATATGCTGTGTATCTTTGACCTCATTTTTTAATAGTCTGTTAACTTTTTCTGCTATGCCCTTTTTTTCAGCAGCTACAAATGACGGGTCAACATAAGTTCCCATGCTAATTTATTATGATACAATTTGTTATGATAATTTGTTTTTAAAGCAATATGTCTGTGTCAACTTTTTGTTTTGTGTCAGTCAACATTTGTTAACATGTCAGTTTGCAGTTGAGACATTTCCGTGTCCTCACTTGAATTTTTATTTTCTGTTTAAGGAATCATATGCATCTGGCACAGTTATCAACATGTATTATTATCTAAGAATATTTTCTTCAAGTTATAGCTCTTTTTTTAAACACACAGCTCATATCCAAAAAAAAAATTTTTATTGAAGAACTTTTTCAAAAACTAAAACAGGTCCATATCAATTTTTAAATTTGTTTAACAGATTCAAATAAGAGCAATGTATTGAGCTTTTTTAATGTTTGTTGTTGGTTTTGTTAAAAAATATTTGCTAATAAGTTTAACCTTTTCTTTAAGCATAACCTATTTTCAAAATTATGCTTAACTTATTTTAACTTATTTCCAGAGTTTTTGAATTCCACAATCTTCCCTGTAATATTGGTTTAAGTAATATCTTTACCAAATTAACAATTTTAAGTGTTTTTAATGTTTATTGCCTTTTAATTTACCTGCATGTTATTACAGCACATCATGCAAAATGATAAAACTGATTTTTTTATGTTAGATTGATGCTTAAAAAGTAATAAATGATTTATGTTTATGTCAGATTAAAAATCAGATGTCAGGACTTTGTGTTAGTTTTCACTTTTACAACACTATAAATTGTAATAGCAAGTTATATGGCAAAGAATGCCTGATATACATCCTTTACCTTTTCTTTGTTTCATTTTGTTGGACAAATTGTATGAATAATGACAACTTGATTTTTTGGGAGTCGTGATTGTTGAAATAAATGATCCAAAAATTTTCCATGGCAAATTTTGAGTAGTGTATTAAGTAAATAAACTGTCTGGTTCACAGAGTTTGGCTTAATCATGATGTTTTGTAATACATTTATATTAGAATACTACCCATTGACTTACCACAGATAGAAATAAATGCACTTACCATTGAAATTGTAACAGATTCCTACAATATACAAACATCATATTCAATATTAGTATATAGTTTATATAAATGATTCTGACATTTAGTTGTATAAAGTATTTACAGAAATCTGTAGAAGTGTCAATTTTCATGATGCATGTTTTTATTGAACCATTTATGTTGGTTGTGATCTCTAGATTTAGGTTATAATGATGTCTTTTTGATGTGCCTTTCCTTGACTTATGTGCAATAGTTTTTTTTTTCTTTTGATCTACAATTTATGTTCTTGATTTCATATCACTTGGAGGAGTTTTATGTGAAGTTTGTTTTTTTTTTATTTCATGACCTCAAAATGCAAAGTTGAAATCCTGACAGTTCTTATGTCACTTGTGATGAATGGTTTTAGTTCAGAAAAGTAGTTTTAAAAAGTCCCATTGTTCATATTGTTTTTTGTTAAGCGCAAGATTTATTTGCCAATTTACTACTGACAAGTCCCATTTATAAGATATTTAATTGCATACTCTTTTGTTACTAATATTTTGTTATTCTTTGTCCATAGATTATTGACAATATATACTTAATATATTTACTGTAGATGGATAATACATTTATAATTTTATCATTGGATAGTTATTTTGTTGTAGATATGAAATTTTGAATAATTTTTTTCTTTAATTATGATAAATGAACATAGGACAGTAAATGATCATGTGAGGAGAAAGATCTATAGATAAATATATTGTACTCTCAATTGTATTTTGAACATTTTATATTTGTGTTTGCTAGATAGGTCAGTCTCTAATAAAACTAAAATTTTATGAAAAAAAATTGAGATTGATCAACAAAAGTCAAATAATGTCAATCAGAACTATACATGATTTAATGTTTTTTTCATAGGAGGAGAATCTCATTTACAGCTAAACATAATATGTTATTGTTTTGTTGAGATTGGTTAATATATATATATATCGAAAATCGCAATATTCATACCTCGTTCTTTCGCTGGATAGGAAAATGGACAGTGTGGCGATTCCTTTAAGAAGCAAGGACCTGATTACCCTTCCGCACTACCTGAATTCATCCCCGTTTTTTATTGGGTCCGCATTGTTTTTTTTTTAGTTTGATATGCGCACAATATGTCATGTTCCGTCGTGTTCGTGTTCTCGAGATTGCCCTTTGTCTGGACCTTCGGTTTTTTCTCGCCTACGTCTTGTATCATTGGTTTCTAAAGTTGAATGGCAGTTAAAAAATTAATTTTTTTATGAAAAAAACTAAAAATATGCTTGATTAGATCTTCGACCTTAAGTCCCATATAACCACTTAACATAAATTCTCTTAAATGTTTGAACCCCATGTCCTTACTTTATCATTTTCTATTCCTGTATAGTTATTTGTCTGGTTGTCGTTGTTTTATTGGTGTCTATTTGATTGTCCCACATTTGAAAATTACAGGTACATGTAAATAAAGGTGACGAATGTGTTGGACAATCAGGAATTTAAGGTGTTGGTAAATGAGGAAATGTTTTGATAAAGATAGTTTTGAGGTTCTATAAGGGGTTTTTAAAACAAGAAATGAAAGAAAATATTTGTTTCAGACATTTTTAGGAATACTTATATATACGCAACACATCTGCACTTTTATTTTTCTTCATTTAATAAAAGGAAGATAAGAGAAAATACATATATTCAAATATCATATTTTTACTCAAAGGAATATGAATAAATAAATATATATATATATATGCATCGAAAACCTTTCATTCGGCACTGAGGAGATAAGTTATAAAAACTCACCGTTTTATACATGTACATCATTCAAAGCGTTTCTCATAATATCTTATAATGCTCGACACCCACCCACCCCAACTCCCACTAAATGCTCTCTGCTACCGATGTATATATTTATTGTCTTGTGATTACTATATTTATTTTATAAGGTATGCCTATTTTGCATTTGCATTATTGTTTTTAATTTGCAATTTGTATGTGAAATATCGCTGTCATTTTGAAGTATGTGTATTTTAAGTGTACTTACCAATTAGGAGAGAGAAAGAGAATATTTTCGGATTTTGACGGCTATATCGTCAATTTTTTCCGTTATCCGTCAATACGGGGAGATTTAAATTTGCATTATAATTCAGTGCGGTACTGTGTTATGAATAAAGGTAAGATTTCAATATGTAGATTTCTCTATTTGCGTTCCCTTAAAAAATACCAAGCCCCTTTTTTCTCTGTGCATGTCCCCAAAGAAGACCCTTTCAGACACTTGGAAAACGGGTACTAAAATTTGTATTTTGTATATTTATTTGTGTGCTGTTCTATAAAACAGCGTCTTATATACTGATCCTCAAATTTCCCCGTGTGCCCTATAAAACAGTGTCCTCAAATTTTCCCGTGTGCTCTATAAAACAGTGTCTTATATACTGATCCTCAAATATCCTCGTGTAGTCTGTAAAAAAGTGTCTGATATACTGATCCTCAAATTTCCCCGTGTAGTCTGTAAAACAGTGTCTTATATACGGATCCTCAAATTTCCCCGTGTGCTCTATAAAACAGTGTCTAATATACTGATCCTCAAATTTTCCCGTGTAGTCTGTAAAACAGTGTCTTATATACTGATCCTCAAATTTCCCCGTGTAGTCTGTAAAACAGTGTCTTATATACTGATCCCCAAATTTCCCCGTCTGAAGGTACGATTAATCCCGAATCGGAAAAATGAAATCTTTCCTTTATTTTTTTTTGTACCACCAACACATTGTTCGTAGTTATGAAAGTTACCTCATTTCAATTTTCCCCGTACGGAGACAGAGGTAAAAAGTGTTCCGTAGTATGCTTTTTAGCTTTAAAAAATGAATTTTTCATACGAAAATTAAATGCAACTAAAGGGGAGTGGTTTTTGTAAAAGGATTTAAAGAATATGTTTTCTAAAAAAAATATTGACATTGGCATACAATGAAACGTTGTCTAACAGGGACCTAACTATAACAGATCTGCAATAAAGATCCCCCAAATAAATATGAAATCAACGTAATAAAAAAAGAAAATCCCTATACAAGCACAAGACATATTGCAAAACAAAGTAATATTATCAACATTACATGAAACAATGGCTCACCAAATGACATTTCCATAATATTACAAGCTTGAATGGACAAATATGAAAAGGGAAATGTGGTATGATTGTCAAATGAGACATGCATCTAACAAACACCAAAGAACAACAAGTTCAACATCTACATGTCGCCATACGGCCTTTTTCAATGAACCAGAATCCATACCTAATACCAAGCTGTAAAATGACTCCCTCCAAAAAAATAATGAAACTATTCACAAACCTGTTATTCTAAGGGGTGACCATTTTATTTCCAGGGGGGAGGTGGCAGGACAATTTGGAAATAAATTTACAGTCCTCGTAAAAAAGAAATAAATATTTATGCCAAAAAGAGGTTGCAAAAAATATTCAGATCATCGGTTAGAAATGCTAGAAATTTTTTTGTGCTACCCTGGGTTTCCATCATTAATAATAAATAACTTTGCTCCAAAACAATATCTTTCCTTCCCAAGAAATTCATATGGTTGTCCCCATAATATGCAATTGGACAAACATTTTCTTGTCGGTAAGAAAATCAGTCATAGGTAACAATGAAGTCTTTTTTCAGGTTCAAGATACAGTTTATCCTATTCCTGCTTGTATGTTCTGCTTTGGTTATG
>JAULBM010029506.1:0-11101 GCA_032357055.1 Geukensia granosissima
CTTCCGTCAACTGACATTTTATCATTGTTTTTTTCGGGTGGTGTTGAATATGCATTAATTGATGGTTTTTATTAATTGATTGATTTATTGAATCGTGCTTACCGTCCAGTGGCAAATATTTCATGCATATTTAGGACGAGAGTATATTAATGAATACTGATGATTAATCCTGCTTTATACTAGACCGACACGGATTCGCCACTTAACCCAGACACATTATTCTGACTCTGGGCCGACCAGTCTTTGCTCCAACTCCGTAAATCTGCGTGCTTAGCGAAAAAACAGCAAATTAAGGTCTTTGGTTTGACCCGGCCAGGAATCGAACCCACGACCTTCCGCACTCGAGGCGAGCACGCTAACCATTAAATCACCGAGGCGTTCTGGTTTTTATAAAGAGGAATTAGGGAGGTGTGAAATGTTAAGTGATATTACGATTGGAAAGACTTCTGTATGATCCACCGCTCCAACCCCCGTGGCTGACGTAATAAGTGAAAATACAAATAAAAAAGGGTTCAAAAGAAAGTATTGCCGTACGATAAGACTAGATGCAAAACCATGTGGTCATTTTAGTGTAAAATTTATGTTAAATGGTGGTACCCTAGTTCATGTTGATTTACAAAAGAAAAAGAGTGAACTGATTTTACAAGTATCATTAATGACAATTAATGATTACAAATCAGATAAGTGGTAATTTGTTTTTGTTAATTGATTTAGTCTGAGTGTTTATTTTGAGTAATTTTTAAATTCTCATGGCTGGTGTTTTAGTTCTGTAGTTCGTTTATACATAATTATGACGTTCTATGGTACACTGATCATGGATTAAATAAAATGTTTAGGGTTAATAGCATAGGTTTTTGGTAGAAACCTTGTACCATTTGTCTGTTAAGTTAAAAATCTCAAAAAACGTTTTTGAGGTTTCACCGAAGCCAAATCAAATTACGGGCATTACCCCGTCCATTCGTGCATGGAAGGCGGTTTGGACGGACCAGGGTTTCCCTCTCTGTTCCTGTTTTGGGCTTATTTAAGTTATTATTGCTTTCTTTTAGTCAAAATCCACAGTTAAATAACACTAAGAAACTGGGACTCGAGCTGACATGGAATTGAAATATTTCTGAGTTTAACTTATCAGTTAATTGCATAATATTATACGTCCATCCAGACAAAAATGGAAAACCTCAAAGCAATATTTAGGTTATCTTCGTTATATAATATCTTTACATCTATATTTAACTCCAAAATGATTGGAATCTTTCCTGGTCAAATAGATAGAAAAGGGAGATGCTTATTGATCAGCAAGCATGACAACCTATAAAATAAACATAAGAAACGGTTTTACATGGGGAAAAGTCATGAAAAAGTTATGCATACGTCCATCTAACATAAAAACTTTGTAAAAAGATATTTTCACATTCTCATGTATTTAGCACTATATTCCACCTTACCCGACTGTACGTTCATTCATTTATTTATCCCATCCATCGTCCATCGTACAGTTTTCATCTGTTAACGGTTTTCAACGGTTTGTTTAGTATAAAGCTTATATGGTAAGTAGTGCCATAACAGCAATTTATCGGTCTGGCGGCGAACAACCTCCTGTTTGCATATAATATTCCTGTTACGAACTTACGGCGGAAAGCAGGTAAATTTATGTCGATTCATTATCAGTAATTTACAAACTTCGCAAGTTAACAATATATCCTTACATATCCTATTTTGGAATGATCATAGTAATAGCAACACCTCTGTTTTTTTAAAGTTCATGCATAAGAATGGACACAAACACCATTGTCGATATATTTTTAAAGTCATTTGATAAAATTCGTCTTTACCGTATCCTTAAATTATCAACCATTGTGGTTGTTAAAAATAAATCTTGAATTTGTAGATTTATAATGAACAATCATATTGAATCACTCTCTGAATATAGAGCATTCCAGTAAAAGGTATCCATAAAAATGATCAGAATTCCAATAAATTACTAAAATACGGTAGGGTAGCGTTCCACGCGCCTGCACGTAATTCCCTGTTTTACTATCTTTGATACCGAGCATACCTGATGAATGTTAATAAGGAAAGCGCTTCATACGCAGTGATATTAAGGAATTTCAATCTTTTTGTTTAATTTTGTCTACATCTGTTTGATAAAAGAAAGGAATGCAAGGCTTTTTAAGAACTTTTTATGTGCTGTCGAAAATCTGGTAAACTAAAGGCAACAGCTTTATGAAACAATTCAGAAAAGATGTGGATTGTGTCTTTCTGTCATATATTCCATATTCATATTTTCAAATATATATAAATGAGAATATTCTGTTGAGGTTGTGTTATCTTTAGTGTTGATTTTTAAGAAAAAAAGGTATTTAGAACCAGATGTTGATGGAACTTTTAGGTCGCTGAGAATAGTTCCTGCAACATACACTAAGTTTCATGAAAACATTTAAAGACAAGCTTGTGTAAAAATATATCCCTTCTGGCTTGTAATCGAAATTCTTATTTCTATCCCTGTGAATTAAAACATTTGCTTGCTAGGAAATTCCTCTGTGTTTATATTGCCACGACCTTGACCTAATTGCAGATCACATAAATTAAGTTAAGGGGGATTTTGCATTTCTGTAGATCTTTACATCATTAACATTTCTTTTGGATCTATCTGTTATGTATTTGATACAAGTAATCGAGCAGTCTAACGAAGGAAAAAAATGATACCCGTCTTTAGCCATCATTAATGAATGTTTATTCTGACACAACTACAACTGAAATCTACTAGATTGTTTGCAATGATAGGTGTGCAAGAGTATTGAAAAGGCAGCAATTTGTTATCAAGAAAATATCCCCGACCTGTTTATTTATTTTTTTTTATGGTGTTTAACCTTTTTTATCAATTAATCATTTATTCTTAAACATGCATCTGTGTCCTTAAGATTTTATGCATAGTCGCATTTACCACCTCTTGCCATTGATTTGTTTGGGTAATTTTTAGAATAAAACGAAAATAAGGCGTCCAGATATCGTTTCCGTGATCAAACGGACCTTAAGAATACAACAATTTTCCGTTTCGTCAAACAAATACTTATCTTGCATGTTGTCTCGATCAATCACAGGCACATTGATGGAGTGTTTTGGGTTTGACATATAGTTTACTGTTATAGTGACGTCAGTAATAACCCACAATTCGAGCAAACTGCATATATAATGAGTTCGCTCGAATGGAGCAACAGTTAACATGAGAAAACTGAATATCAGCAAAAGTTCGCTCTATTGGAGCAAGAGTTCACATGAGCAAACTGCATATTATCAAGAGTTCGCTCGAACGGAGCAATAAATAACATAAGCAAACTGCATATTAACAAGAGTTCGCTCAAATAGAGCAACAGTTTTCATTAGCAAACTGTATATTAACAAGAGTTCGCTCGAATAGAGCAACAGTTTACAGTAGCAAAGTGCTTATCAACAAGAGTTCATTCGAATGGAGCAACACTTTACATGAGCAAACTGCATATTAACAAGAGTTCGCTCTAATGGATCAACAGTTTACATGAGCAAACTATACATTAACAAGAGTTTGCTCGAATGGAACAACACTTTTCATGAGCAAACTGCATACTAGCAAAAGTTCGCTCGAATGGAGCAACAATTTACATGAGCAAATTGCATATTAACATATGCTTTCAACAAGTGTGGAATACCACTGCATGAGAAAAGCTCTAAATTGGCTCCAATACAAAAACATATATACGTGAAAAAATAATGCTTCTAACTGAATATTATCAAAACTGTACGTGAAGCAAAACAGCTAACACAAAAATAAAACCTATGGGCACAATCCCTTTTCCCATTATGAAATGATGAATAAAGTATGCTTTGTCTAAAAAATTAGATTCATTTTAACTTTGTCTTACACCCCGCTCGCTTTGGCATATTTGTTGTACATACTATGACATATTAAACTATCCGGCAGCGAGTAAATGGCCTTGTCTTTATAGAAATTGTGAGAACGGTTTATAGACACAACGCGCACAATATTCACCTATATTTAGGCGTGCGTCTTTACAGAGGCAGACAAGAACTGCTTACCCTTTCGCACCACCTGTGTTCCCCCCGACTTTTTATATAGTCCGCATTTTTTCATGTGTTTGTTGTACTTCATCTTTATAACTGAAACTTGACCTGTTTTTTTTATGAGTATAACGCAAGCATGATGAAATGATTTCGGTAAAGACCTTTCTGTACTTGTTACTTTATTATGAAACGCATTTTGACTTTATTATGAGGACACTACGCAAGATACTTTTATAAAATTAAATGATATCGCTTATCTGTTAGATTGTCTAGACCGATTTATATATTGCCGGACAACATTATCTGCATTCAAACGGTCTAGCTCAACTTAGATATAAAACCATGTATGTCAAGATCATTTCCACGTTCCTAAGATTCTTTTATCTTTGAGATGAATGTAAACATCTTTTTAATTCTGTGAAAGGAAACCTCCCACTATACATCAAAAATGACATTCTACAAATGTTGAACAGTTAATTTTGATTTATTATGATAATGTACACTTGAAGGAGTTGCCTCTTCTCAGTAGCATTAGAACCGAAAAAGGAAGTCAAGATTGTAACATTTCAAAATGAAGTACTCATACCGAACAAACTGAGATAGGCAACAAGATCCAGTGGTAAGGAAAATGTCATGTGCAAAACATACATTGCATGAAGAGTTCTTGCTTTCTAAAAGCTTATCAGATAATAGTCATTAGTTAGTACAGATATAAAATAAAATAATTCAAAATGTGAATGATGATAATAAAATTTAGTTTTATAAATGCTTAAAATAAAAAAAAATATGAAATGAGATATTATCTAACTCATCCGAACTTTTATAGTAGGCAATATTTGAGCAATTGACAAATTCCGATTATAAATTACTAATTGAAACTGGTAGATACTTAAAAATACCCAGATCTCAAAGACTTTGTGAAAATTGTAAAAACATTGATGATGAATCACAATTTTTCTTTACGTGTCAAATTAATGCAACTACCAGAAAAATATTAATAAATTTTACCAAAATTTAACAAAATTCCCCAATAAAATTACTAATTTAATGTTTAATGTTTAGAATGTTAATCAACACCTGACAAATAAAGGCTGTAGAGTCTTTTATTGAAAAGTCATTAGAACTGAGGAAAGAAGACCCTAACAGTCTTAAATATGCTGTTTTTCATCGATACGTGTAGATTTGTTTCAATTTTGTAATGTTATGACCTAGTTGGTCTTTTGTCTACATTCAAAATAAATATAATAAATAAAGCTGAAAAGAAACATGCAACTGTATTGCCGTGAGTCATCATAAGTAGGGGGAGAGCACACATTTTACATACGTAATATAACTGTCCCAAGTCAGGAAGTTTTGTTATAGGTTAGTCTTTGTGTTATATGTTTTGTTACATTTACATTTTTGATAATATAAAGGTAGGAATAGTATCATTTTACGTATACACGTTTCATGTGCGGCGATTTAGAGCTTTTACCCAGAAGTGATGTTCCACCCTCATTAAAAGGCCTAGTTTTTACGACAGGGGCCCCAAAAGGGGGCCTCACGAAGTATAACAACCACAGGAGAAACCGGAACCTTCAACCTTTTTGCCGTTTAACCGTCGTATTTGTGGTCCTCCGCATTGCGATTTCAATGTTCTGTTTCTTGTTCTTGACACCCAACCAACGAAGTTGATTGCAATAAAAAGTCTGTTTACCTAACGGAATAAACACCCAAAATAATTAAGTGCTTTAATGAGAATTTTTTATCTTTATCTTGAAAATGGAACATTTAATAGAAAAAAAGGGATATGGTGTACATATTCATGGCACAAAAATCTAATATGTACAGGTAAATTCCAAGCAAAGAAACAGCGCTTTGATTGCTTCCATTATAACTTCATTGAAGTACTTTTTCGAGAAGGTTATTTATTTTAAATAAAATTTGATACTTGTTTATGTCTTTATACACGAAATGCAAATTCTTTAAGCGGTAAGTTTGGTACCTCATTATAGTTTGTAATTCACTTTTGTTGTTGGACTTTCTCAGATGCTTAGAAATATTTCTGGAAGTTATTTAAACTTAAGTCATTAAATTCATCCGACAATATTTGATACCGTATCACAAATCTGACAAATTTTGACCACTAATAGTAAGAGTTAATTCCCTTTGGATATAAAAATACACAGGATGAACTGTGCAGGGTATTTTTGTACTAAATTTCAAGATAAATGTAGTCCTGTTATAGTTTTATTTGTTGAATACAAAGAGAATTGCAATGAATGGTTGTGAAAATAAAAAAACAACAACACAAAAATCAATTAAGATGTAGAAGTGATGCCATAATTGGAATACTTATTAACAATACATGTATCAGAATGAAAATAATAATATTTCCAAACAAATAGCAAAAAATATGAATCAAATTGTAATTATATATCTGGAACTGAATAAAAAATTCTTTTGCAAAATTTGAAAATTAATTTTTGCTTGTTTTCAAGTTATCCTAATGATTTGATACTTGATGTCAATTTTGTACATTTCAGATTAGTCCCAGGGATCCCACTTGTACAAATAGCTACTTTGCTAAATTGCTTTTGTACAAGTAAAATTTTGAAAATTCACATTAGTTGTGGGTCATCTAAACTTTTTAACCAGTGCTTGAGAATTTTGTTATATAAAAATTCAATCTTTTAACATTTCATTATATGAAGAAATGAAACGAACATATGTTCACACCTTTCGACATTAAAGATCAATTATAAGTAATGATGCTTTAAGAGTGATAAGTATTTGGATAAGAATTTCTATATGTTTATCTTTCAAATAAACCATAGCAAAGAGGATTATGAAGGGAAATATGAAAGATATTTAAGAATCATTAATTTAGGCTAATTAACACATTATTTACTTATACAAGTAAAAAATTATAAAATAGAACAAGAGAGAAAACTTCAGTAACTAATATTTTACTGGTACAAGTGGGACCCTTGACGGTAAGTTAAGGCTTATAATTATATTATTGTATATATCAAACTCCGTGAAAGCAACAGACTTTTTCAAAGTTTTCCTGGATTTTATAAAATACTATTTCTTTCTTAACTTTCCCTCTGATTAAACTCCTCAGTTTGCTCTCGAATTTAAAAGCCATTTCACATATATCTCCCATTCAAATTTCTTATTGTTTGTTATTGTTAAGACTTGGACATGTTTTCTTCCTGAACATGCAAGTCAGACAGTCAATCAATCAATCAATTAAAAGCAACTATTCATTGCGTTTTTACACCAGTCCATGGTTAGGAGGGGGTTGAGCGCTCACAAACTGGTTTAACCCCGCCACATACTTAATGTGCCTGTTCAAAGCCAAGAACCTGTAGTCAATGGTTGTCGTTGCTTATATAGTCATTAATTGTAACTTTGTCATTTGGTGGATGGCTATCTCATGGATATTCATGTAACATTACACCTTATAACATTTAAGTGACAATCATCAGACATCAAAATGCGACATCAGGTGAATTTCTCCTGATCATCTCCTGCTCCGTGTCTAATTTATTATCTTCTACTCGTAAAATCATTTTGTAACTTCATCTACAGTCATCGGATGGTTTAGGCAAAAATCGTCGAAACAGACAAAAATTCAAAACTTACTCCCACTTGTCTGCAAAGATGAGCAATAAAAATTGTCGGCTTGTTCAAAATTTGAAACCAAATATATATATATCGTTTAAGGTTGTTGGTTTGTCCTTTTTGAGTTTGTTGCAAGGCTATCTATCGCATCACGTTTTATAATTATTTTACTGCGTTATGTTTTTGCCCAGTGTTTCCCCTTTTTATTAAAAACAATTCATATGAAGTGATTTTTTTCAGTTTCCTTGGAACGGTGTTAATTTCTGCTTATACAAAAGGAAATATATAGGTGAAAATCCCACTTCTAGAGGAAAAGGGAAATTGTTGAATCTAGAGCTCGCCACAAGGATGGTTGATTGGCTGATTGCTTGGTTGTTGTGTAATTCCAGTGGAAAATATTGCATGCATATTCAGGACGAAAACAAATCAACCAACAAATAAAAAAGTGGCAAGCCAAAAGTCAGGAGAAATCTATCCTAAGCAACCTGTCACCTACTAAACAGCCATAACTTGCTGTTGAAAAGGGATATTAACGTGCTGAGAGCGTGGCATATTCAGATATAAGCGGGGAACGGCGGTAAGGTTACCGTTCGAGACGGGTCGAGAAATCATACATCCTGCAAAAATAATGGACGCCCTGTAGTAGAGTTCTACCTCCTGGCGGAGATACCGAGCAACAAATTCTTAACCTAGACTTCTCTAGGGATGAAGTATGCATTCTTCCTCCACCAACGAACACCCTTTAGAAGGGGCTTCTACCTGAAGGCGGAGAAACAGCACGTCTTATTTCTATACCCCAACCGCCCTCGGGGCACATAAGGATGGAATCGAATTCCTAGTGACGAGATCTAGATCACCCAAAACAAATGAAACCGGTAAATTTCGTAAACTATGAAAATCTAAGATTCATGTTTTATATAAAAATACAAAAAACTATGCGAAATACGAAGACAAACAAACGACCCGCTTGGAATAGGCAAAAGAAATGTGGTTATGCATGTTTTTGCTGTCATAACTTTCCCCCACCGTGTCATATAAAATAATATAGGAGCATTGAAGAGTGCTAAACAAAACAAACCAGAGTAATTATATATCGCCCAGGATGCAATACCCGACAATTCAGCAAGTGTGTCAATACAAGATGTTGCCACAATTACTAGTTAATTCCCACAATTTAATTTTTCATTGTCAATTAAAGATAAAATTGAGGAAAAGCAAGATAGGTTATGATGTCACTATATTAGTATCCATTTGAAACATTCAAAAATAAAAGTTGTTTAAAAATTAACGACGTGAATACCTCATCAGCATATAGGTTCTTAATTAACAATGGGAGAATCAGTTTGCCAGTATTTGTTTGCATGAAAATACAACTCTGACGAAGGCTACGACCGTTATATTTTGGGGGTAGGAGGCTGGTATTTGTGCCTCTGCTAGATTTTTGTCACGTCGCAAAGCATGCGCACACGATGAGGTTCATTTGCTAATAAATGAGAAGATTCTATAGATAGATTTCTGAGCGAAGCGATGCGGACAAACTTAAGTGAAATCCCAGTCTTTGTGATGAGCTCGAAATTGTCCAAAACAAATAAATTATGTGAACATAAAATTAAGCAGATCTTTTCTCAACGTTATACATATAAATAGAAAAACAACGTGAAAGAAAAAGATCAAACAATAACATCGACTCCTGACCTGGGACAGGCACATGATAAATGTGTTTGGTTAAACATGTTTTTTTGTAAACAAAATCTCCCTCATCTTTGCTAAAATTATATTCAAAGTTAACAAAAGCTGCAAAAACCATATCAACCTTATACAGTTATGTACCAAATTTAATTAGAGAGTACGCTTAGTAACAATAATAGTACTATATGTAACAAAATACATGTTAAATGCTGATGTATCGCTAAAGAATGCATAGTTTCTGTAAAATTTAATGCTCATCATGCAATCAGCATGATAGAACAGCAAGTTTGTCAATGTGAGACGTCTCAAAAACAGTCCGTTCGAAGATAAAGATTTAAAGTGATAAAAGGGACACACATATTTTTATCTGCAAAAATTGGTTATATAAAAAAATAGCGGAAAACGATCATGTCATTACACAAAGTTACAGGACAACTTCACTTATCATGATTCTGGCAAAAATGTATTTATCTTATTCTAGTATTTTCATTCAGCCAAATATTTATGCTTCCCAGTGTAATCAAACTTATCAAGTGACAAAATAAACATCACCATTTTTTCTTAAATAAAAATATTCGATGATGCTAAAAGGGTTGAAAGAAATCGATTGACCAACATATTGCACAAAACACTTCACTTATACCTAAAACAGCTACAAAACAATAATAAATATAGGCGAACCATCGATTTACTCAAATATGGCGTTTAGTTACAATCGTTGAGTCCCAACTGGCAAATTATCAGATTCGTATTAAGACAGATTGCATTAAAAAATATAAAAAATACTGAACAAATCTTTTGAATTAATTTCATGTCTTTATAGTACAAAAACAAGTCTAGTACTGCAAAACACAAACCCGTCAAATGTATGTTCGTTGCATCAATTCATTTTTATGCTTAGATAATCTAAAATAGAACAGTTAAACTTGGTGAATCAGGTAGATGACCAAACAAAGTATCTACAGCCTAAATCTTAACAAAATCCACATGGTCTTAAAATTCATCTAAAAAAAAACTTATCCATAAATGATATAGTCACAGCATTATTATAAAATCTTTAAATAAGATTTTTATTGGAGCTCATATTGACTTTCTTGTTAATAGCTCAATATGTAACTAAAGAGATTTTACTTGTTATAACATTTTCTACTTCCTGTCTATATAAATTTCATATTGGCATGTCCTCAACTCATGTTTTCTTTGACTTCTAATAATATTTAAACACTAAATCCAATTGGACGTGTTTAAATTGACACCGTAGTGAAGGCAAACTTGGTTTCCTGTTGTTGGGTTTTCAACTAGCAGACAACAACTGCGAGTACTCTGTTGATACTTTTATTGTATCTTGCATTAAGTTTTAATTGTATTTCTTATTGGTTTTCAGTATCAATCGCAAGTGTTAAATCCATTTCAACCGATTTTTATAGAGTGTGTTTTTATTTCTGTTTTGTCACACTACTGTCCCAGGTTAGTGGGAGGGTTGAGCGCTCACTAACCGTTTTAATTTTAAATCATTATTTGTCTATTTATCAAAATCTTTCCATTTTCTAAATGTGTATGAATGCTAAATTTAACAATAGTTAGCTGATCATTATTTTTCTATTAATCAAAATCTTTCCATTTTCTATATGTGTTTGAATGCTAAATTTAAAACTAGTTAGCTGATAACATGGTATATTTAGAAAAATAATAGTAGTTAATTTTGTTTTACCCAATCTGCTTAACTATTTAAGTAAAAAGTGAAGTA
>JAULBM010029517.1:0-11100 GCA_032357055.1 Geukensia granosissima
CCGCCTCTGATAGTTTTTTAACGATATTTTGATGTTTAAAAAAATTAGAGAAACAAAATCTTACATTATAAGCCGTTATTTATCTTATTTCTACAGTCTCGATAGTTAAACCTTAAAATTTCTCGGTAAACCTCGAAATTTTAAAAGGTTTAACTAGCTCGACTGTAGAAATATGATAAACAACGGCTTACAATGTAAGATTCTATATTTCCAATTATGAATTAACAGTAACTATGTCTTGACCTGTATGTTCTCTTATCGTGTTACCATCTACCAATGTAGGTTAATGCTGATTCTTTTTCCTCCCCTCTTTTTCAATTATCATAAACGTCATTATCAGTGCAATATGTAGGCGGTCAATGTTTAATACGGACTGCCGAGAGCCATTTAATAAAATCATTATGTGTGATTTCACATAATCTACCTTTATAATTACTACCACTTAAGGGGGTACCATACACCTAAGGGAAATAACTCTTTCAAAATCATCTTAACGTTTTAATCATTTATCATTTTATATTTTAAAAAATTAATGCGTCTCGGTGATCACAATTTTTGATTATGAAATTACTATTGTCTATTAAAATAATTCCAGAGAAATGTGTGGTTCAAATTTCTTGAAATTTTCATGTTTTTCTTTTTTCATCAAAGTGAATGTCTTAACTAAATACAATGAAAATTAAACGAGTTTAATTTGTTTTAGTGATGGTGTTGGGAACCCCCGTAAACTGTTGTTACAGATCGTGTTTTCCTTTATTATGATTTTCATTTCACTGCCTAATATGGCTGCATCACTTCTGATACTTGTGCAATATATTCCATCCAATTTATGTACTGAATATCATTGCTATATATATAAGCACTACAAGCTGTTTCTATTAACATTACGTGCGATTCATTGAAGTATTAAAGTATTTATAACTAAAATCGAGGCCCCGTCTCTTGCTATAATTCCTATAAAGTTCAAAATTGATTTGCTGTTTTTTTTTATTTTCAGAATGGAATCCTTTCCTTTTCTTTCCGAGAGATTCTGCCGTCATTGCAATTTTTGGGTACAAGAATCCATCAACACTATTCCCTGTTGGACTTTGAATAATTTTACATAATCGAATTTAAATAATTGATGCAGAATGAGTGTTTAAAGTCATTTTTCTTTTCGTTTTTGTGCTTGTACATGAACATCTGTAAAAAGTGCATATTCATTTTTCTATGAAAATGTGAAAATGATTTTACTTTCGTTGAAAACATTTGCATTTCTAGTTCAAAATTAATTCCAACAAATTCCGTAGAAGAAAGACGCAGGATATCTAAATTCGCTTTCATTCTAATCTCAACAGCTTCCTTGATACGGATTACTTGAACACTTTTCGTAGTCTAGTTCAAATGATCATCTTGTTAACATCATACATGTAGCAGTGAGTAGATGGTGTTTGATTGTCATGATGCTTATTCGTAATTCATCCGGATTTTGTATCACAGTAAATAATAAGATCGGATAATATATTTTCATTTTGTTCTCCAGAACACATGCAACATTATAATGTGTGGCAAGGCATGCAGATGTCAAGCCATATCCCTCCATCTCTGGTAGAATATCATGTATTTTTATTAATTCTGTGATAGCATATGCCTTTAATGCATGGTGCCTGTGAATTCTTCCAAGGCACATCTATAGCCTTGAATTTTCAAAAATGCTGTACTCCGTGTTACGAGCTCTGCCGGGTATCTGTGTAAAGTACTCAATAGCATCATGTTATTTTCATTTACGAAAGGCGCTATTCCCCTTTTCTTGCAAAGAGTTAAGGTCAAGGGATGCTGGCATATTTTTGGCAAATTCAAATTCATTTTCATTTACCAGCCAAGTTGCAATGCTGTTTTGAATATTTGTCCGGTCATTCTCCAGCAAAGGAATTTTATATTTGTCAAGAGTCAAGTTGTCGTCCATAATCATCAGGATGCAAAGCATTCGACCATGGTTTTCTAAAACTTCAAAATTACTTTAATTAAGACTATTATATACAGAAATAGTTTGCATAATTTCTGTTGTCTCTACATTTAGAAGTGTAGAATGTCTTTTCTTAATATGTTTAGTTTATTAGATGGGTTTTCAATGCTGTTGCATTAGCTGCTATTCTGCTTCATAGAGTAAGACATTCTCGACTGTGTGCTAATCCTGGAGCTTGGCCAGTGCTAATGAAAGTATTCTCAGCTCTTCAACAAGTTCTGAATTATATTCTTTCCCTCAGTACTGAACTTTCTCTACCAGTATGTTTTAATACGAATTCTAAGCCCTCCTTATTGCTTAAAATTTAAGCCAAATGTATTTTTGCGATTTAACTTCCTCGCTTCTTGTTGTTATAATATGTCCACGACATGTTCGCTTCCATGTTCCCAATTATATCTTTTTCGTCAACATTGTTAGTAATAATTAACGACCTGTTTGTTGAATCTAACAACCATCTCGATGTCAGTATCAGAGTCTCTGTTGAATCACAACCAATAACATTTTCATCCACTGCAAGATTCATTACTGCCTTCACAACGATATTTTTTGACTCAGAAGAAATAAAAAAAAATGTCAAAAAAGTCATACTCGTGAAAAATCTAGCCATATTCAATGAAAATTGATGATTTGCCACATCCTCCTTATCCACAAATCGCTAGTGTATATTTAGGATGTCCATTCTGCTTTAAGCTGTAAGAAATTGCATACATCATACGATAAGTTATATAAAAGAAAACTATATCTGATCAAAGATGTGAAGTGTAATTTTAAGTTTAATCATAACATTTTTACTTCAAAAATGCTTTTGTAAACTCGCCATTTCTTGTTTGGCCATTCTGTTGTGCTCTTCTATAGATGCTCTTTTGGCTGTTGTCAAAACGTTGCTTTCCATCAATTCGACAGTTGAATTTTCAACGTTACGCTTCGAATCGCGTACTTTGTCGTGTAGAATGTTGTTGGCCGAGGCTTCTGATTTTACTTTATCCATACGTTTGCTTTAATTGCTAAAGGATAATATTTCCTTTTACATTCGTTTTAATGAGAAAAAAACCTTGTCAAAATTTGATACTGTATTTGATTTTACAGGCAAAGCATACGCTGCCAATGAATTGACTTATTTTGTAATTTTCTTTAGTATTTCCAATCCAATTGTGGTCCCTTATAAAAAGTGGACACCTTAAAAGTATCCACACGTTGAATGAAAGCTAATTAGACTGCTAGGTAAATCGACAAAGTTTCAAATAAAGCCATATATCCTGTGTATTTAAGGGAATAAATAATTAAGGTGAATAGTTCGGACAACCTACGCATTAAAAATAAAAGGTGACAATGAACAAAAACTTATTAAATCTAATCAGACATTAAATTTCCTGTAGACCGCCTCGGTGGTGTAATGGTTAACGTTCTCGCCTCGAGTGGGTAAGGTTGTGGGATCGATCCTCGGTCGGTTGAAAACAAAGACATTAAAATTGGTATTTGCTGCTTCTCCGCTAAGCACGCAGTATTTAGGTGTAAGAGCAAAGAATGGTCGGTCTAGAGTCAGAATAATGTGTCTGGTGTTAAGTGGCATGTCTTCCTGCGGACTGTTGCTTTCGTGAGCTAGCACGTTAAAAATCCTGCTCAGTGTATCGGTTTATAGCTAGTACAAACCAGGGTTCATCATCTGGGGAAAACAGTCAACAAACTTAACTGTACTAGGGGAAATGGGTAGATATGGAGTATATTTGGAGGTGTTGTTTAATCTGCTGAAATATTATAGATATTTGTTAGATTCAACCGATCTTTTTCTATCTGAAGCCTTGGTTATATCCAAATCATTACATAATGCTAATAATTCGTCTTGGTATAGTTGTATGAAACCTGGTGCACTTTGTGCAACAGAATATCTAACGTCTGGAAAAAATGTAAGTCCAATGTGGAATACCCATACGAGAAATCAAAAGTGCATTGTCCAAAGAGACAAGACAAATCTAAAACAAACTAAAAGACAAAACGTTAACAAAAGGAACAAAAGCTTGGAATTCACGAAAGTGAGATCATGTGCTCCGGAAGGATAAGCATCCCTTATCCTGCGCGCAACACCCGTCAATGAATCCTAAATCTCAAATCCGGCTTAACGCCAATCCGAGAAGAAGTCAAGTTATTTTTGCATTACCGGCAACAGGTCCACAACTAGTTTAGATACACTGATACCATATGGATCAACCTATTCGTAATGGCGATCAAAAAAGTTTAGGAGGGACGACTTCAACCTTAACCGGATGTAACCTTGTGGTAGTAATTTATGCGACAACAGCATTGCTCTCTTCAGAAAATCCAGATAATTGGAACAGGTACGAGATTATCGAATCAACTGTGAAACATGCTGGAATATGTCACATATATATGGGAAGTTTACATTGGGAAAAGTCATTCCGTTTGTCGTAAATCTTAGAAACAAGTTTTCCCTCTTGGTCGATTTCGAGAAATAAATCTAGGTATGGAGCAGATAACGTAGAATATTTCAATAACAAAACATATTTAATATAGCGAAAAGTAAAATTGAACGATCTGGTCAATTTCTTTATGTTATTTCGCAGGAGTCCCTGAATGAATTCTGCTTCATACGAGTACAAAAACTAGTCGGCTAGTTGGAGCGCATAATTTATGCCCATTGGAATGCCAACTGTCTGTTGAAAAACTCGGCCACCAAATTCTACAAAAATGTTGTCAATCAGAATGTCCAGCATTTTGACGATATCACCTTCACTGTATTTATTAACACAAGTGTGTTCTCTAGCAAAGCGAGATATTTTTTAACCTAAAACAAAATATTTATATCTTGGATTTCCATTTTGTTTAACAAAACACTGATGGTTCAATTTCTTAAGACGGTCTTTAAGTTGTGAATATGAAATCTTGGTATAAAGGGTAGAAAAGTCAAACGATTGAATACTTGTACAAAATTTTAAAGAATCGAATTTGATGTATTGAAGCAGATCTGTCGAGTTTTTTAATATCCACATTTGATTAACACCGTTAATGGAGTACGCTTTATCACAGTACTTTTGTAGGCCTTCCTTGACATTCGACAGTATAGTTGTAAGTAATTTAGAATGAGGCTTGGTGGAGCACCTGGAGGAACCCTCTATATATCTTTCTTTACATGGAAACTAAAATTGATTTCAACTCAAATACATGTCTAAAAACTTTCTGTTCAATGCTATTTAAAAGAAAAAAAATAAAATTAATAATGAAATTAGTTTTGAAATGTTTTATCTTGTCGTGGTGCTGCTTGGTGTCTGGTCCAATGAATTAGAATGTTGGGTGCACTAGAAATGTTTTTGTGCAACAAGGAAAACCGAGCAATGAAAACCGAGCCATCGCTTATGCTTCCAAAATATTATAAAAATATAAATAAGCATATTACCAGAAATCTGAATAAACAATTTTATAATAAATTCATGATATTAACAATTCGAATATTCACGTCGTACTTCAATGTTCCGTAGTTAAAAATTGACTATTGGTAAATTCCGTTAAATGTGAAACGAGATTTGTAAATTCATCTGCTTATCTCTTGGTTGGAATGAAGCCTCTCTGCTATTTCCCCCATATCTTTTCATTTCATAATATCCATTATTCTCACAAAGACATATACAAATCAATATCATTTATCACAAGCACATTCAAATCATCAGGGCGATTTTCGATTTAACGGTGTTCATGGTGTTTGAGCCATTGAACATATCTATGATTTAAAAAATACCGGTTACTAACTTTAGAAGCTATCTGCGAATGACGTCACTAGTAGACGCTACGGCGCGCTTTTTATAGCAAAAAATATTGACCAGTCAGAAAATATTTGGTCGAGCTCCAGGAAAAAAGACATGGACTGCCTGAGAAAAAAATGTGTGTATACCATTCCGATTTTGGAGTTTGCAGTAATTAAATGATTGTTACAAAGAGACGTGTACTGAAACTGATACTGAGAGAAATGAAGTGAAAGGAGAATGACACAAAAACGATGTGAAGCAAGCTATTTCAGGTAAAAATCTTGCTCGGAAACGAATTGTGACCAGAAAGTGACTTATCCAAATCAAAGTACTGAAGTGCTATTTACTCCATCATGATATTTGCATGAATTCTTTTAGCATGTGATGTGGAATTTTTTAACATTTTTATTCATTGGAAATTTATTTTTTGCATGAAATATCTTTCTGAAATCATGAATTTTATGGGGAAAATTTTGGCATTAAATTCACATGAAAATTCAAGATGACATTAAAAAAATTTGACACGAAATTCATATGTAATTCGTGTGAAAAAAAATGCGAAAAAATTACGCACGAAATTCATGCGTGGCACATTTGGCTGTGTAGTAATATTGAACTTGAAATGATTGTTCAATTGAAGCTATCTGCCATTCATCAGCATATCCTCAAAAGTACAAGTTACATGCACATTTTTAAAATATTCAGGTAAGATCAGCTTTATTTACGCATGAAAGATGTTTTATTTTTGGCGATTTAGAGCTTTCCAACATTGTTGAAGGCCTTGTGGAGACCTCCATATTTGTAAATTCTTCTGTTTTTTTCGTTGCTGGAGTGAAGTTTTCTGACATTTACCCAACTTTCATTTTCATAAAGAAAAAAGTACAAAAGATTTATATATACTTTATATTGTAGAGTCACATATTTAAGACGTTTATACAAACTGATTTGTTGTGGCTGTATCGAGTAGAAATACAAGATACTTTTAAAATATACATTAAAAGCTGGGATAATTTGCCTGGGCTAGGGTACTGGACACAGTGCAGGCGATGGGGGCCAGAGATGTCACAGCAGCTTGAGCTCGAATCCCACTGAGGACAGAACAAAAATTTGCAGGTACAAAATATATCCCTAACACAGTTACGTTAATTTTCAGACGTTTGTTTGATTTCCTTTGTCAACCTTGTATCATCTGATGCTTCGGAGATCCGGTGGAGGAGGTATATTGTAGAGTTCTTTCTAAATTCTTTCTATCTAAATGATGCAATAGAACGTTATTTGATTTTCACCTTTGGCATTTCTGTGACATAATATTTGTTTGTCTCAAACGATTTAAATCGCGATGGGAAGACAGACAAATAATATAGTAAAAAGCCACCATTTGCAATATCCGCTGTTTTTCTGGTATCGCTTTACTTCGTTTGGCCCACACAGAGTCCCTCACGTAACATGTGTAATTTCCCTTACTAGCGTCATATTAATACTTTTATTCTTGAGAATAACAATAACCTTGACAAAAGCCGGAATAATAAAAAGTTACATGAATAGAGGGAACATTAAATTCATGTAGTAAAAATAAAGAACTATTGGATGGTGAAAAGAAAGGGAGCGGTTTTAAATAACTGAGATAAACCAAGGACTATAAAGACGTTCCTGTTAATATATATACTCATACATTTTTTGTTTATTTGCAGAATTGTGAGATTTAAAATTTCGTGATGTTTTTGCGGCGAGTATTTAGTATTTAAAACAGATAAACGGGATAATTTTTTTTCATTTAAGTAAATTGTTAGATAGGGGTCAATTTTTTAGTGCCTCGATTGACGCAAAAAATTCACAACAGTACAGACTTTCTGAAAAGTTTTAATTGCTTTTATTTGAGATTATCTTTATTGTGATCTCAACCTCTTCAACGTAAATGAAACATCAAGAATTTAAGCAAGAGTAAAATAAAATAATATTTCATAGCAGCCTTGCGTGGACTTTTATATAGGCAAAACATCTGGACACGGTCAAAATTGCTTGCATAGTTACGTTCTCTAGTAATGTTTTTGTCTTCAAATAGTTTTATTTGCTCTATATTCAACCAGTTTTAGGTCATCGAAAAGGACGTACCACTAGATGTTTTATTTGTCAAGAAAACGGAGCCTTCTTCTGCTTCACGTCTATTAAGCATCACAACTTAAACCAAAGGAAAGCCAATATCCAACTGTTGCAAAATGGAGTATTCTTATCTGAGCAGACAGAAAAAGGCAATAACATACAGTGGGAAGGAATCTACTATCTGCAATACCAGGAATGAAACCTTCTCCGTTATTATTAACAATGTGCTGGAAATTTGTTTTCCTGTCATGCAGAGAGGTTTGACAACTGGGCTGGTTAAAGGCAGATTTTACGTCAAACTTTTCAGTTTTTTTACAAAACCTAATCAAATATCCAGCGCTTAAAAATAACAGGATTTTTTGGTCTCGCGAGTTGGAAAATTTTACAGCTGCACACCAAATCGTTGGAAAAATGAAGGTAAACCATTATTTTGCAACCTGTTGTCGAAAAAGGGCCTAAGAAGGAAACTTAGAAGACACCCAAATATTATCAGCGAAGGCTAAATGTGAAAAGCCTGCCACCAACTGATTAAAAATGTCGTTCTTGATGCATTGTTCCACCTCTGAAGCATTTTTCTCATGGATTATATGACACAAGGAATTAGACGATACCAAATGGACAGACAGAACTCGTTAAGTCGGAAGACAGACAAGTCCATGGCCAACAAAATGAAACTAAAGACAAACATAGAACACCCAACACTACACTGAAAACTTAAGCTGGAGTAACAAGAACCTACAAAAACCAGGGTGAGTTCAGGTGCTCCGGAAGGGTAAGCAACTCCTGCTCCACTAGTGGCACCCGTCGTGTTACTCATTAGTCAAAGCCGGGGTATAGTCACAACGACCTCTAAGTGTTTTTTGACCGCTTTACTGTACCCTTTTTTAGTGTCATTAACAACTTATTGTCCCCTGACTTTATATTCTCAATCGGAATATAACGGATGTAAGAGAACATAGTCTGGGCGGGCAGAAAGTAAAATATGATAACATTCGTATGTAACAATAATCGACATATTAAATTCCACTGTCATCAAGGTTCTTTTCTTCAGGCAGGAACATAAAGTATCACCTACCTTCTTAGCCTAGACAGTGGTGTGACAAACCATTTAAAATACCATGTTCAATTAATAAGTAACTGATGTACTTTACATACACATATATAATAAATCAGTTCAGTCTATTTATTAAACAAATAGTTGTGGTAATTTTAGTAGCTATAAAATAGTTCATTTATCAATACTGAAAAACAAAAAATATAAAAAATAGTTTTTTTACAAATCCCGAAAACATGCATTTTGTTTTGACATTTTTTTTCAAATTTAAAGACAAGAAGGATGATAGATTTGAATAGTTTGAATTATTTTTCCAAAAAATGAAAACTTGAATATTATTTGTAAAAATTGCATAAATACTTTTCGGTTTAGTCAGAAATAAAAGGAACCTCCACATTTCGCAAATTCGTAATTTTCCAAACCTCTTAAGATTTATATGCATCCTCATGGATATAAAAAACAAACAGTTCTTTAGTAGAGATAGCCAGAATATTGTGACGAAATTCGTGTCTATGAGAAAATGTTGCAAGTGTTGGGTGACTATTGTAAGTGTTAGATGTTCAAAGATCAACGCTAAGAGGACCAAAATCAATAAAGGGACAAACAAGGAATGGAAAGGTTTTGTTGAATAATACCTCGCCCAATGTTTTAAAAATTCAGATATATAAATCAACCATGCCGTTGGACTCAAAAAATTTTGAGTGATGTTCTTGTTCTTGTCCTCAAACTTGCCATGTCAATTTGTCCCCTTTAAAGCTCACCTGAACTCGCCCTGGTTTTTGTAGGGTTCGTGTTACTCCAGCTTTAATTTTCAGTGTAGTGTTGTGTTTTATGTTTTTCTTTCATTTCATTTTGTTGGCCATGGTCTTGTCTGTCTTCCGACTTAACGATTTCTGACTGTCCCTTTGGTATCTTTGAATTCCTTTTATCAAACCTTTTTATTAGGGCCCCGCCACTATGTGGCGGACGCCCTATAGTAATCACTCTGTCCGTCCGTCCGTCCGAAACACATTCGTGTCCGCTCCAGAACTTTGTAACCAACTACTGTAGAGGGATGAGACTTTGCATGATAGCTAACCACTATTAGAAGTTGTGTCATGTACCAAAATAATTTTTGTCCTTCAAAGCTCAAGGTCCCAAACTTAGGGTTTTTTAGGGACCCTTATAATTTACTTTATTTCGGCTACGGCAGGGTCCTTAGAGATGGTTTCCATCTCAATGTTATCTAGTTGTTATTGACTGTTGTAAATGCGGAAATTAATGCATTTTTTAGTATTGCTTTTAATGCGACTGGGTGACAATTGCAAAAATGAGAACATGTATCTGTTAACTATATTTGGAAACAGGTTTTCTTAAAATTGCATTGACAAATCTCGCGTTTTGGAGTGAAATTTCAAAGTCGCAATAATAAATGAAGGCAATGATATCTGAATCGTTACCATGGAAAAGAATCACAAAAAGTAAAACAGGCCTGTGATATTTATTTAAAAGAATAAACTGGTCATTTTAAATAGTTGCCAAACATTTGTATTATATTGATTGATTGGATGGTGCTTAATGTCCAGCGGCAAAAATATGCATATTCAGGACGAACGCATTTTAATGATGAGTGATAATGAATGAACCCTGAAATATACTAGACGGACACACTGAGCCGGATTTATAACGTGCAAGTTCACGAAAGCAACAGTCCGCAGGAATATATGCTACTTTACCCAGACACATTATTCGGACTCCGGCTGGCCAGTTTTGAATTTGCTCTTACTCCTAAATGCGTGCGTAAGCGGAGAATTTCTTTGGTTTGACCCGACCGGGGTCGAACACACGACCTTCCGCACTCCGAACTCGCTAACCATTACACCACGGAGGCGGTGTCTAACATTTGGCCCTGTCATAAAAATATACCTAAAAGATAAATTCACTTGGATTAACTTTGCGCTTGCAACTGAAAATGGCATATGTTGTCGAGACAGTCTTCTGCTAAAAACGAAATTTTTTTGCACGGCTGCCAAAGCAAATATCGTGACATGGTGAATCGTTTGCTGATTGAACCGTTTTTATACGACCGCAAAAATTTTGTGGTCGTATTATGTTATGGGCATGTCGGCATCGGCGTCGGTGTCGGTGTCGGCGTCGGCGTCGGCGTTGTCGTCCGTAGACAGTTGGGTTTCCGATCAATAACTTTA
>JAULBM010029528.1:0-11100 GCA_032357055.1 Geukensia granosissima
TTTAGCTATTTATTGCTGTACACTGGCACCTCCCTCAGATAATTATTGCACAGTCCCTAAATATGGCATACAGATTTTCAATGTAAACAATGACCTAATCACAAACTTCCACATGAGTTTTTACTGTCAATGGACCCTGACTGAGTACATTATCTCAGTGGATATGATACGAGATGTTACTGGTACAGCTGCATACCCAACATAATTGACAAATGATAAACTTACTTAAAACCCAAATTTGAACATGAAATTGTTAATTACGAATTAGTGGTCACCGGCTCATAATATCCATTGATAGGAGATGAGATATTACCAATACATCTACATTGCAGAACAACTATCCACATAAGGCATGAACCATTAATTTGGCTTGATTTGTATGCGGGTCATATTTTTTTATTTGCCCTCTTCACGGGCCAGATTATTTATTCACGCAAACTAAATGTAAGAAAAAATTTATTTTTTCTAATAGCCAGACAGTGGGCCGAAATATTTTTTTCTTTCCAGATGCTGGCCCGATTATTATTTTTTATAAAAATCAGGGTCAGAATTTTTTTCCAAAAAAAAACCCCCAGCCCCCCTCCTCCTCCGAAAAATCAATTGATCTGTGCCTTAGGTTCAAGCAACAACTATTCATGTCAACCTTTTAATTTGTCTGTTTGGAACTTCCTATAAGCAATGAAGTGAGCTGTATTAAAGACCTATAATTTGCAAAAATCATTTTCAAAATAGGATGTTCATTTCTTTATTTAAAATAACAAAATACCAATATTGCATAAATATGGAGAATTTTGAACAGATCTGTGTACATGTCACCGAGTTATCTCTCATCAGTAGCATTAAGCTGCATCAAAACATAGGAAGTATTATTCAAAATCAGTATTATTATTATGTAAATAATAGTACTATTATTATGTTATCTTTTAAATGAGTATATTGATTTCACAAAATAAAACACACAAAAATTCTATGGTCAAACAGGATCACGAACGGATTCTACATAAATAAACGGTATCTATGTATTTATTGCAATATTAAATTTTTACTCTTTATAATAATCTATTACTATAAGCAAACATTGGAATAAAAAAACAAAAACGAAATTGTTGACGTTATTAAAATTTTTGATCCGAAAAAAGCTCAGATCCAGATGTAATTAGCCATTACATGTTGAAAATGTGCCCCGATAATAGATTCGTCCTTAACAAATAATTTTAATACCAGTTGGAAGATTGCAAACGTTATTGCCATCTTTAGTAAAGTCGACGCTTCAATACCGTCTAATTATAGACAAATTTCTTTGATAATTTGTGTTGGAAAAATCATGGAGCGAGTTATTTACAAATACGTTACTTTACAATCACCTTCAAATACATAAATTAATATACGAATATCAGTCTGGCTTTCTTCCCAAAAAATCTACTGTACACCAATTGATTGAAATATACATTTCTATTTTAAATTGTTTTGAGATGAAATAAATTGGCTGTTTTGTGTTTTGCGACTTTTCAAAAGCTTTTGAGAAAGTCTGGCATAGGGGATTTTTGCTAAAGATGAAATCATATGGTATTAATGGACATCTTCACAAATGGTTCGGTAGTTAACTACAAGATCGAAAACAAAGTGGTAATGAAAAAACTCTCTGTTACCACTTTCCTTCGTTCGTCCTGGGGTACCATATATTTATCATATATATAAAGCCTGAAAATCTGTTATGTTATCACTTTGTAGACTGTATGCTGATAACACTTCTTACAGCTATTCAAGTATTGATAAAAATGTGACTGATCACGACTTGAAAAAGCTGGACGAATGGTTAAAAGAAATGGCTAATGTCTTTTAATCCCGACAAAACTTTAATAATGTTGTTCTAATTTAGAATCTCTCGACTTGTCATTTCCTCTAAACGATCGCGAGAGGAATATTCCAATATCAAGCTACCATGAGCACTTAAGCGTTACGCTGAGCAAAGATGCAAAATGGATTAACATATAGATAAAATTTGCACTAGTATATCAAAACATTTAAAGTTTTTCCAAAAACTAAAATATAAACTTGGTAGACAAAATTTAGGTGTAAATATAAGACCAATATTCGAGTATGTGTGTAAATTAAGGGATAATTGTGGGACTGAAAAAATAAATTGGCTAGAAAAACTGCAATGAGAAGCTGCACGTATTGTTACTGGTCTTCCAATTTTTGCTAATTGAGATGAAATCTATCAAGAACTTGTCTGAACAAGAACTTTATAGAGACGAAAAGAGGAAAATTACAAATGTTTTTTAATATACAAAATGATAACACCCCAAAGTATCCCAAAAATTAATACCACCAACATTACAAAAATACTATAATTTACCCATTGAGAAATGGTGAAGATATCATCATCCCATTTTGCGGACTCTCTGTTACATCCGATTCCTTTGTTCCCTCCACCATTCGACAGTGGAATAAACTTGATTTATCAATACAAAAAAGAATCAATATCAAAATTTAAAAGTGATTTTAAAAAATTAAATTCATGTGATATATTTGTTCCTAAACACTTCTTTTTTGGACTGAGAAAACTCAAGGTCATTCTGACTCAGCCTCGTTCCTTAATTATGACCTCTTTAAAGTAAACATTGTATCAAACCCATCGTGTCGATGTGGACATGGACGAGAAGATTCAAAACATTTCTTTTCTAATTGTTCCTTATACACAAATCTTCGTAAACAGTTATTAAATATCTTATATGGTTACCCAATGACTGCATCCTGTACCTGAACCTGTTTGACCTCATAGTATTTTACTTTCAAATGAACAAAACGAATCCGAAGAGCATTCAATTAAATAAAAAAGACAGACAAATTCCTTATTGTTTGATTACTGATTTAAGATCTAAGATGCTCTAAAATCCACATACACCACCACATTTTCATATATTTTTTTTATATTTTTGTACTTCTTTTTCTTTGCATATTCCTACAGTATTGACATGTATATAATGTTATTTTATATGATCTGCATGCCAAGATATTGTTCTTATTCATTGTATAACAGAAGAAGACTTCATAAGTTTGTATTACTTGTGTGTTATCTATTTTGCTTTATTTGGCAAATAAAATATGTTTAAACTAAGTGGAATACTACTTCTTGTGAAAAGCTCAAAATTGCTATAAAAAACGTGTATTCGAAAAAAAATACTTCTCTTACCTGCAACAAAACATAAAACACAAAGCAAAGACAAACCTATGACCATTATTTCTGACTTAGGACATGCACATGCAACATCTGGTGAGGTTAACCTACTTTTAGTGGAATCCGTTACCTCCCCCTACGAGTGATCAAAGAAAATAAAGCCAGAAACAGATGAACTATAAAAAAGAAACTGATTTTCAAACAATTCGTATTACAATAATAATATTCAACAAAAATACATAAAAAAGAAATGAATGAATGTTCGCAGTTAATGAAAGCAAGCTCGATCAGATGTGATCAAACTCAATTTGTTTGACGATTTAATTGGCATTTTACGTTTCCGCAATTTTCTTGTTTTCTTTTCCCCAATGTTTAATTGGGTTTTTAACTACAATGTTTACATGTCCGCAAGTTTTTACCTGTAGTATTGACCAGGTAAAATCTATATTACCTACAAAGTTTTCCCGACTTTAAAAAAATACCCAAGACTTTACTAAAAAAATCTGAATCTATTTATTATTTAATAATTTAAAACCAGCACTATATCAATTTGTTAAAATATAAAATTCTTGTCTGTTTTTACAAGAAGCACAGTAATAGGTACATAATGTCATCCATAAATCAGTCCTTAATGCAAATTGAAATCAACCGATTTAACTCGGAACTAGTCATTTCCTTTTGACTGTAATATCTACAACAGATTCAATTCTCTCACGATCAAAGACAACATCTTCATTTGTCAAGGTATGAAAAAATTTGTTCGCAAAACCATCAAATACTATGCTTTTTCCCTCTGTTCATCTCTGTGTTAATGATCTCCATTTTTAACATACAGAATGATAGACAGAGTTTATTGGGAGGTAATACCTTTACCCTAGACAAGTAACTTACCAGGTAAATTTCGGAAACGTAGATATTTCTTTTTGCGGAAACGTAATATAGTTCTTTGCGGAAAAGTAAAATTGAACTTTTGAGAAAATTGCGAAAAATGTAATACGTCCAATTTAATACCGAGTTGTCAATAAACGGGATTTAAGACAAGATTGATGTTATTCCAAATTTGTTAATATCTGTGTAAGGAAGCGATAAGCTTATTAATATCTGTACCAACAAAAACAGGTTTTAATGTTTTGACTACAAGGTCGAATCTGTTCCCTTTGTGGATAAGTTTAAATGAATGGAGGAGGTACAATAAGGTCATTAAATGACACCTGATAAGACTAGAGGTCTTGATGATGACTGAAAAAAAAAATGCTTGATCAAATACTATTTTCCCTTATACTTGATTCAATGTACAAATTAATTACCAAATTTGATCCAATTTTGCATTTTTACCAATTAAATAAACAAAAACAAATGTTAGTCCAGAAAATATGCAGCACATTTGTGTTTAGTCTTCAAATTTATATATTCTTACTTTCTTTACTACAATTTTGTCAATAAAGGCTGTGTTTTTGAACTAAACTAATAAAAATGAGAGAATTGTACAAGTTTGGTCTGTGACAGCATATTGTATAAAAGAGAAAGAATATGGAATATATGCCAGAGTCAGGGAGATATCATCCACATCCATCCACGTTTATAAATAAATATTAAAGAGCTTAATTTAACTGTTTGTAAAGCGCTTTTCTGGGTTTACCTTTACAACCTTTAGGTGGAGAAAACGAACAGCTTTCTAAATACAAAATTACTTTCATGGTAAAATAAATATCTTACTTTTAAAATTCCATGCATGTTTATTCCTTATTTTAATCCAAATGTTTCTTCACTTGGAACTTTTTTATCATTATTAAAATTTTGGGTCCAAAATACGGCCATATCTTATCTTGTCCTTTGTATGCTTTAAATGTAAAGTCTTCATGCAACGTATCATGTATCGATTGTCGTATAAAAACTACATTTGCAGTCGTATTTTTGTATTAAATCTTTGTTCATGTTATAAAATCTCTTAAAAGTCTTGAGAAACTTGTGATAACTGTATCCCTGCTGCAAAATTTAACAGTTTAGGTTGCGATCATTAAAATCAAAAACTTAAGTACAAAAAGTTTTTTCATTCTATATTCATTCATTAAAGTTGTCTCTCAACAAAATGAAAATAATGTACAACAACGCTATTAGAATATTGATAGGTTTCAATTCAGGATGCAGTCTAGTAATATGTTTTAAGAATTTAATCAAATTAATTAAATATATGTAAATTTATGATAGACATCATTCTATATATATCTTTGGACGATTTATGTCCAAAACAAAGAATTATTATTAATTTAAAAATTCTAAATTTTTATATTCAATCTGTATGAACTTAATCAAAGCTTAAAGCTTTGCTTATAAATAAAAAAACAGGCTGTTCTTTTTCTTAGCCTGGAGGTTGATATCTAATGATACCTTCCCCTTTACCTGAAATGGCTAATACCTGAGTGGAAAACGGACAATTCGGTCGGTGTCTTTATAGCAGCAGGAACTGCTTACCCTTCCGGACCACCCGAGTTCATCCCCGTTTATTTGGTGGTTTCCGCATCGTCCATAGTTATACTTTTGCTTTTATTTTTATATGTGTATGTGTTACGTTCCGTTTGATTCGTGTTCTCGAGTTTACTGTGTCTGTTGACTTACCTTTTTTCTGGCCCTTCAATTTACTTTCGCTTTCCCATTTTAAAACCTCTATTTTAAAAATCTTATCACATAAAATTAAAAAAAGAAACACATTACGATTATCTCAAAGGTAAGAAACTAAAATTTGGACCTAAACCGAGTATGACAATATTACACCGGCGAAAGCTAAAAGCGATTACATAAGTTTTTTACAAAGAATCTGTAAAGTTCATTTCTAATATACGTGTAAATGCAGTAAAGCACTTCAAAAATTATTTGCAAGGTATATTATAACAGTTGTTAAAAATAAGTTCTTGTAGTCTTTGACCTTCATGTGAAAGTTCAAACATTGTCTGTGATAAGATTATCCTGTTTCATTACTAGCAAACAGATATCTAGTTATTATTTTAATATTTTTACTTATGTACCTGTAAACATTTGATTTGTAATAAAAAGTTTTATATTTCACCAACAGAAACCTTCCACATCTACATGCGATTGCATGTAGATGTGGAGGGTTTCTGTTTGTGATCTGAAATCTGTTAATCATTCATTTTTCGGATAACAGTGGTTGTTGTTGATGTGTTTGATAGGCGACTTACTAAATGAGTAGGTGCGTCCTTAGTTAATCTCACGGATATATTTAAAATTCATCATCATTGAAATGATATTTCTACTTTAGCGAGTTTTATTATTATCTGTGAAAAATCGAACTTCTGTTCCTTAGTTTAAATGTAATGATTAATATTAATTTCTAAAGTTAAAAAATTGCTAGGTAATAATGCTATTAATTACAATTACAGAATTACACTGTATCACCTTGTTTAAGATTTATATGGTTGCATAACATCCCCTTTGTGTTGACCATTTATTATGTGTATTGAAAATAAAGGGAGAAAGAGATATGGTTCTCCTTTTTGGAACTATAGCCTGTTTCCCACGTTTGAAGTTTCATACTTTATCCGTGAATTAGGGGGGTGGGTGGGTAGTTTCCGAGTGGACTTACCTGTTGAAATTATATGTTTTAAACTAAACACATGGATACATGGGTCCTACTTTTACAAATAAAAATCTTATCAAAGTTAATTAAAAGACCCTTGCTCAGCCAAAGTTATTTGCAAGACAACCAACGACAGATATTCTAATATGTGTATGTGTAAAATTTCAAAATTATACTTGTACAAGAAAATAATTCATAAAGAAACAAAGGTTTACTTAAATAAAGAAAATAACTTAAATTTTAACCTTATTTACTTAAGCGACTAGGATCTCTGACTGACATTTGTTGTCAAATATAGACCTTAATGGGCTTTTTAATATTTAGATATTTATTAAATATTGTTGAAATTGGGATTATAGTATAAAAATTTGATTATTTAATATATATGAACTTGATAAAATTGAAAAATTTATGTATATAAATATAAGTCTAAATATTAATTTTTTGAATTAAAATTGCTTTATGTTCCTTATAATGTCAATTAAGAGTTCGTGCTTTTTTTATTCGCAGTTAGATGCAAGCTAAATATGTTTGAAAACGATTCAGCATCAAAACTGTCAAACTATTAGTCTTAAACAATTAAATGCTAGCTGGTAGTTAGGCTGTGAGATGTGCTAAACACTTACACATTTCAATACTAATAAATCCAATCTGAAACTGATATGTCATGTATCCTTTGCTTTGTGTTATTTGTTATTTATCAGACAGATTTTTACAGATAAGTTGTATTTATATATATTCTTATGTTTCATATGGCTATAACAAAAGTCAACAGTACATCTAGTATAAAACATCTCATCAACATTTAAAATCAATGACAAACTCAAGCATACATAATTCCAAAAATGTATGTATTTGCCTACAGTTAAACAATATTCTATTCTATCAATATTCAAAACAGGCATTTGATCTTTAAGGTATGTAAAACCATTGTCATTTTTTGTTTATTTAACCAGGGACGTATATATATCTCTATATACGTCCCTGATTTAACTATTTATTATTACATGTATTAGGGTAATTAAATGTTTGCAAACCAGGATGTATGTTACCTGTATATGCATACAATAAATTAATTTCATTTACAGGCCTTTTTCCTCACCTTACCGACAACCTGGTTGATAAGAATTATGTTTTATATTTGAATTAGAAGTAACTTAAGTTATTTAAAGCAAAACTAATTATTTCATTTATACACGTGGCATGCATTTTGGCAACTCAATTAAAAAAATAGTGGTAAGGATAATATTTTCATGAAAATTGTAAATCAAAATAATTTTGTGAATATTCAGCTCATCCAATGTCTTGTATATAACATTATTTAATAAATATTAGTTTTTGGCAATATGATAGCTCAAATGTCAAGCATATTAAAAATGAGGAGAAATTCTGAAATTTTCAAGAAGGGGTTTTTGGCATTACAATAACGGATAAAAGAAACAATATTAGTGCAATGAATCACGAAGTAATCAAATTTATTGATAAACATTCAAAAATCAGGATAAAAAATTACAAAGGCAAATATATCATAGTTGAAAGGTAAAAAAAAACGATTTTTGTCAAATACATGTTGGGGTTTGGCTACTACTTTTATCATAACTTTCTTGTCGTAGCCGAATTTAAAAGGCAATGAAAAGATCTTTCAGATTAATTGAATGTACAGGAACATTTAAAATCTGCATTATAATATTAACAACACCTAAAAAAATATCCTCTAGGGCTTTAAAAAAAACCCACTTGGATTTTTTGGGTCAAATATCTGGGTACGGCTACTATTTTTGTTATAACTTCTTGTCGTAGTTCAAATCTTTATAATTAGGTCCTTTCTTTTGAAATGTAATAATTAGACATTTAAACGATACCCAACATGTCCTCATTTGGGTGTTTCGGCCCGAGAATATTTTTATTACTGCCTCTTAAAATACACCTGAGGCCCCCAGAGCCTGGATCGCCCACCTGATAGAGATTCCTTACCGGTCCTAGCCAGGAACGAATGTTGTAAAAAAATTTTGTGAAGGACAGATGATATTTGAAAATTCTAAAGTGAAGTTCCCTTGGAGTCATATTTTACAACAAGCCTGGCTGAGATAGGGATGCAGAACATAATTTTGGAAGAATATTCCATTAAAGTTTGCCATAGGGTCCTATATTAACTAAGTTTGGCTGTGTGGCAGCAATTGTGGTTTTAAAGCGGGGAAAGCGGCACAAAATACAAGTTTACCAATGTTGAACAAGTATGGTCAATTTGGATATGCTATATTTGAAAGAAAGAATGACCATTCCAATGAGTAACATCTTATAAGCATTAGAACAAAAACATAGAAAAGCCGTGATCCAAACACATAAAGTAGTCATATCCAAACAAACCGAAATAGGTAGCAAAATCCAACGGGAAAAACATCTACCATTGTCAAAACAATGAATGAAGCATTGTTGTTTTTCAATATTTAAAATCTATATTAATGTTTTGGTAGAAAACAATATAAGGACCATTCCACTATAGTTTGCTAACAATTGACTCAGTTGTTTCAGACAAAAAATATGTCACCCCTTCTTTTGTTTTTAGTAAAAAAAAGCCTTCTTCGTTGACAAGCAAATTTGTTAAGGTTCCACTAAAGTCAAAATCTGGGAAAACAATAGGCTAAAGAAAATTGCCAATATTTTCATAATTTAAAAGTTAAGTGTGAAACTGGATACAAAATTTATTAGCTGATGCCAATTACTTTTACATTTGTTTTTCTTGTCAACTAAATAGATCTTTAAATGAAGTTACAAACACATTTACTTGTATAGTGGCAAGAAAATCTACTGAAAAATCTATAGAGCTTGAATAATCATTGGTTTTAATAAAATTAGTATAAATCAATTCTTTGATATCTACTGCAGGGCAAGCTAGATATAGTTTGTCTTAAAATTCATTAAATGTTGGAATATTTTAATATTTTAGTGTGTTTCATTTAGGGTGCGCTCGAATACCACTAAGGGAAAATAAGATTTTACCTATTTTTTTCTGTTTATTGATGCATTTTTAAAAAATATTGCTAGCTTGTCCTGCATATGAGGTCAAACTAACAATTCAGTCAATTTTTATGAAATATAATGTCTTTTCCATTGAACTAGATTTTTTGGAAAATTCTGAAGTCACAATCCAAACAACTGCGTCAATAATTTCATTTCAAATTTATTTTTGATAAAAACAGAATTATCAGGCAATGTTCACTTAAGAAAGGCAGGGATGTATATAACATATATATGTCCCTAAGAAAGGGAAGCTTATAATTTTTGTTTTTCAATTATTTATTGATAATAGTAAATATACTATGCATTTTTTATAGATCAGACAGTGTCCTAAATTTTGACTTTAGTGGAACCTTTAGTTTTATTGGAGAAATCAATAAAATCGATATTTTCTCATCAATACATAATATACTGATAAAAATATCCTAATGGACATATATAAAATACCTAACAAAATGATGTTGCCTGTGCCCTTATTCAGAGATTTTAAAAATTAATTCGTGGATTATGCCATTAGTTTAATATTGACATACCTACAGCAAATGGGGAACAAATCTTAAAGAATATACTAATTTTGTATGTTATCCCAGTATGTGAAAATCGGAATAAACATGATAAAATATTCATTATAGAAATAGAATGTCAAAAAACACTGCATTAGAAAAAAATAATATTGACAAGACAAAAGTCTTACAGACCCCCTACCCTCCCTTCTCCGCAGAAATAAATAGTCGATTATTTTAAGTATTCTGACTGTTTGTTGTCAAGTCCAAAGTTCAACGATATTTTCTGCGTTTGCTTGACATGCTATTATTAAGTTTCCTTAAGCACCAAGAGCAAAACTTTAAAAACACAAAAACCAGAAAAACATGATTAACATTACGTTCACTGTTAGTACGTGGATTTTGTGTTAAGTCTGAATATTTAGCCAACCAGGAATGCTTACTTAAAGTTGTCTGTTTGTTTACAAAATAACGGAAGTGATTTAAAGATGATTTGCCGTCATGCGCATTACGTCGAAAGAATTAAACCAGAGGTCCACCACTTTGTTGCTGTAAAAAAATCTTGTAAATGAAAATTGCGGGAAAGTTGCAGCTGGCTTCAACCCAAGGTATCATTATATTGTACCTGCAATAAGAATGCAACAAGGTTGCAAGAACTTTATAGTTGAGATAGCACCCCCGGCACCCCCACATCTCTATAGGACCAACTTTTTACTCAAGCCCAAGGGAGGGCTTGAGTTATCTATTACGATGTTAATTTTGAAACTGTCCAGTTATAGTTTTTCAAACCGATGTCTCCGTAT